>JAOSYY010000003.1:4282201-4304036 GCA_025727935.1 Hebomoia glaucippe
AGCTTAATTATTCGTACTGACTAGTCCTTTTGTGGAATTTAAAAACTCTAATTTGCGTTTCATTGCTGGTTTTTTTTCCGGTATTTTTTATGAAGTTATCGTTTCATTTAGCTGTACAAACATGGTAGAACGTAAATAACTCTAAAAAAACTTTTTAAAAATGTGACTTTTTTAAAGTCAGGGTAGAATTTTTTTCCGTCCCATCATCAAAGGTGTCATAACTACTATCACCCGTTTTCGTCTTCGGGAGCAGTCCTCAAAAATCGTGTATAATAATTTAAAAATTGCACTTAGATCCCTATTTTACTTTGATCACCAATCATAGATTAAATAAGTGATAAGTCATCAAGTGTACTGAAACGGCAACAAATATTGTGATATTAAAAATATTTTTAATGCCATCTTGTGCCTCAGTCCTTATATAAAGTGAACTCCAAAGCTTGATATCTGAGATAAGAATAAATACCAATTATTCCAAGTACTAAACATTTGAGGTTGGCACCAATGAGCTACTGGTGAAAAAATAGTTTTAATTTGTTGCTTTACTTGACCATACAGTTTTGTTGCGTGTATGTATCATGTTACAAAAATCAAAATTACCTTACTTAACCTCCTGGTAGGAAATATCTCTAAACTTGTAGAAATATGTTTACCGAGTGTAAAGGATTTCTCTTTAGTTCCAGACATTGGTTCTTCGATAGGTAAATTAAATCTAGTAGCTTTCTCAGTTTTCTTCATAATATCTCGATTTTTACTGTTTGAAACTGGTGTTGAAAATATTACTCCGACATTGAAGTGGTGACTGTCATTTTGTGATACCCATCTGTCGAAAGCAATCAAATCATAAGACTTCATAACTAAACATTTATAATTATATCTAAGTCACAAGCTTATTGTTGCTTTTATGTTGTGTACTTAAGGTACTGATTTGTAAAATTAAATTAAAATTTAAGATGTTTACTGAGACAAAAAAACATTTCCATAAAATGTTTAAACCAATACATACCTCTTCTTTAAAACACCTTTAATAGGATTCTTCCTTCGTTCTGGTGTTGGATGTAGGGATATTCTCTTTGGTGTGTTTTGCGTTACATCCAACTCGAGAGCCATTATCTCCTGTGTAAGTCCACTGTGATTTTCCTTAGACTCCAAGAGACTGGTGATTCCAGTAGGAGTATCTCCATCACAGTCCAGAATCCGTTTTCTTTTTTTTGCCCGGAAACTATCCATTTAAGATTTATACATTCAATTTTCAATATATAGCTAATAGAAGAACCAGGAGAGACAAGCACATAGTTCTAGTAAAGTGAAAAGCTAAGAAGGTTCTTTCTACATTCGAAAAGAATCCATAATTACAATTCTATTATACCTGGGAATCCTTTTCAATGATTGTCCCCTACATAGAGGTGATGTTGACTGATCATGCTGAGAGTCAGTCAACGCAGACTCTAAAGAGGAACCATTGGCACTACTAATATCGGTTGATTTATTGCTTTTTGAGTTAGAACTATTTTTTGAGCTCTCACAAGTATGATATGAACTCAAGGATTCTGAACCGGAATCTCTAGACTGTAAAAAGAAATACAATTTTGACATATGTAAGAAGTATTTAAGTATTTAACTAGTAGCTACATAATAGCACATATTTTTAACTATAAGAGTTTTACATAAGAAACTTTAAAAAATAGTAATAGTAATATGATCATACATTTAATTCTTAATTAATCATAGTTAAGTACAAAATACATATAATGTGTTAAAAACTTACAGTAATGTGATCTAAGTTGATACTTTCAGCACTCAAGAAAGGATGTATACCAGAAAGTTGAGAATGTTCCATAGATGCATTTTGAACTCCGCCAACTTCATCATAATATATACTCTTTTTGTTGCCTAGAATGAAAAATATACAAACATAAAAAAAATACCAATGATATAACTAATAGAAGCCTCAATCAACCAAAAACTGTTAGTTTTACTATGTCTGCTACAAATTACTTTTAGAATTAATCTAAAAAGACATGAAATAATACAGATGACTAAAAATTATTATTTCATTTTAGTACAAACCAATTTTTGATTTAAAACTATCACTTGGTCAATTGAATCTCAAAAGTTACATAATCATACTAGAATTTCTAAGTGCATCAAGAAGGTTCTCACAAGCTTCCGATGGAATAGAGTCTTGGCTATCTCCACCTCCAGAGCCAAAAGAGAGATGAGATGTTAAGGACAAAAGTTGTCCAGGTGTACGCATGTTTAAACTAGGTGTTCGGTTCACAAAGTCTGATATTTCCAAATCTGAAATTACATTAAAATGTAATGAATATAAAAAAACCCACCAACCATTACCAATCAATTGACCATAGACTTTTACAACCTTGTTGAATATAAGGTTCAATATATATATCAAAGCTAGAAAGCATAATTAAACATAGCCACAAATCCAATATTTTTAACATGAAAAAAATCAATTTAAAAAATGAATATAACTTCCATGTTTCTTGATCTACAGTTAGTTTAAAACAGCCATCATGTTTTGTGTACTATATTTTTGTTCACCACCATTCTTTTTTTTGTTTATGTGATAGGAAGGTAAACTAGTACACAGTTCACAACAAGCGATTCCTGTCGCCTATGGACATCTCCAAGATCATTAGAGCTAGAAGACATGTTGCCAACCTTAGGGCCTTAGTCATATTACATAATTTGTCATTTTTTTCAGTGACGTTCAGCTGCCAGCCTTATTTATATTTATTTCGAGTATTCAGAAATACACAGACTGAAATAAAATTTTGCACTGCACTTCACGAATTTTCCATATATGAATGGTGGTATGTGACCAGTATGGAACTTTATAATTTCTTAGTTACTCCCACCACATTTGAAACCTTTGTTTTTTGACATCTGTCTGGCCACAGACAGCCTGTACCCGAGGCAGAATACAAATCACAAAGTTTGAAAATGCAACTGCCTTCTCAAATATTAATAAGAATAATTTATATTTTTACCTCTATGTATTTCAATCTTCGATAAACCAAAATCGGTTAACTTCACGTGGCCACTTTGAGCTATTAACATATTATCAGGTTTTAAATCTCTATGTATAATATTATGCTTATGTAAATAATCTAAAGCTAATGTCACTTCTGCCACATAAAACACTGCCATTGATTCCTCTAGAAATCCATACACATTTAACAATGACTTGAGATCTCCACCTATCATGTATTCCATGACCTAAAACAATAGAAAAACATATAGGTAGAATTTATATATTCATTTTCTTTTTAAATTTGATATATTAAAAAGACAATATTTAAGCTTAAAATACTATGGTAACATTTACCAGGTTCAAGAACATTCAATACATAACATTTTAATTTAAAGAAGTAATAATTTTTTAATATAATATAAAACTAATTAACTTATTACATACCAAATAAACTGATGATGCGGATTGTAGGGAATAAAATAAATGAACACAAAATGGACTTTGAGATAGAGCCAAGGCATTCCTTTCAGTGACTACTTGTGTCACCATATTCTTATTTATCATCTCTGACTTTTTCATAACCTTAATAGCATATAACTGTTCTGGATTATATTTTTTTTGAGCTAGAAATACTTTTCCAAAGGCTCCACGACTTACTGGCTTAATTATTGTAAAATCAGTTATATCTGGAAGCTGTAAAAAAAGATAATTAAAAGTTTAAATAACAAGCTTATTTTTTGAATAAACATTTTCTGGTTTAAAAATAAGTTGAAGGCAAATAAGTAATACGGAACTAGAGAATATCTGCCTAATAAAATGTAAAATAATTAATAATTGGATCTCTTACCTTATTTGTGAGTTCTGGATTATTTTCATGAATTTTTTCTAATATAGTATGGCAAGATGTTTCATCATTTAAATTTGTATCATTGGAAGTCATCGTGTACTGCTATTTTTATTATTTACATAGAATACATGCAGCATGCATTTAATTGTTTATCATAATTAAAACATAAATTATTTAAGCGTACGTGGTCTACTAATGAATTCGCTGAAGAAAAATTACACCTATTAACTAATGTTCACGTGCCATTTATGTAGCTAATAATTATAGAATTTTCCATCAATTGAACACAGGATTTTGTGTTTTTTGTAAAATATGTTTTCAGGTCGTCTCGACAATAATATTGATGTGTATATCCAAGATTTAAATGATTACAATTTTCAGTTGTATTTAAAATTATGTCAAATAATGTTATGTCACCACAGATTACTAATAGCAATGAGAACAATTTGTGATTAGATGTAGTAATTTTATAACATTATAATTTATACGTACTATAAATATAGAAAATTTGCTTAACTTATTTTTTAATTTCTACTACAATTATTTTCTTGTTTATGTGAATAAAATGCTTGGTTTAACAAACTAAAAAAATTCTTACCGGCAATAAAGTGACATGCCGATTGTCTGTAATGCTATTTGCATTGCATTAATGCCATATATTTTCCTATGTTGAGATTTCTTAAAATTTCGTTTGGACCATCAAATTAATTTAAAATATAATTTCACATAATTGACAATTTTTAATTAGTAATGTTGACAGAACATCTATAATATATGTTATAGTTCGCATTGGTAGATAAATAAAAATTTCTAATAATAATATTATATATATCAAATTTAGTTTAGAATGATAAGTAATATAGGTTTTATAAATTAAATCATATTGTAAAACTTAATTTTAAGTATGAAATATAAATGTTAATAATTAATCTTCTAGCTGACACGATGTAACACAATTGTTAAATGCTTGTACAGTCGCTGAACAGAGTAAGGGTTGATGCGGATTATCTTCATAACATTTCATCATCTATTAAAATTTAATGTTTGATTTATTAGGTTATTTTAAAATGTATGTAAAAAAAATGGAAAATTGTAATGATCGAATTATAACAACTTCGAAATTAGCTGATTGTAAAACATACTTTGGAACGCCAATCGAAGCATGGTTTAATTTTTTGTATTCTTTCGTGAGTTATTTTTGGTGGATCAAATAAATTCTTTGTATTTTCAATGGTTTTCTCGTATTCCGTTTCTACAATTTTATTTATCAGTTGGTGCTCATTTTTAAGATATTCTATTCTATGTACCCAGTAGTCATGTTCGTCATCATGTACTTCGATAGCTTTAGAACTTTCTTTATAATTGTATTCATTCGGTATGTTCTGAAAATCAAATAAATGAAAATGTGAATGTTAAGTTGTCATACATACTCCAAACTAGACAGGGTATTTATTATATAATACTCTATTAAATAGATTTGAATGATGTGCTTGCTCATGAATATGCACAAAATTTTGATATTATCAAAAAAATAATTAAATACCGTTTCTAAACCGTCGATATTTAAAACTTCATCTTCTGTCGATTTAGGTATAGTTAATACTGAGCTCAGAGCAAAAGTGTTGTCAAAACTGATGCGTCTTGTATCTTTACTGGGTAGATGACCCATATTTTATTTAAAATTTAATAACATTTTTCGTAATATACAAATGGTTAAAGGATATTTTAAAAATTAATACCATATGAAGTTGTCACGTAATATAATTTTATTTTTAAAATCTACATTATATAGGTTTTATATATAATTCTGTTGTCGAAAGAGAACATAAAATGTTAATTCTTAAACATAGGTAATCAGTCTTTAAATCTTTATATGAACTGTAGACGAATAAATTTGTCATGGGGTGGGTAGTCAACTCTGAAATATTTTTGATTATTACGGACAGATTGACAGTGACATTTTCGATGTAAAAATAGACTTGACAGACACATACTACGTTCATTGATAATAATTAAAGAGTAAGTACGTAAAGAATAATGAAGATGATGATTGCTTTTTAATACAAATAAAGTAACAACTAATGAGTATCTCTTTGCTTTGATAATTCAGAAATAAATCTCTCCATGTAATAGGAACAAAACATTTTAAAATGTCTCTTTACGACGATCTTGATACTATTAAAGCTCGAACTACTGAAAAAGTAGCGGGATGGTCGTCAGGCATAAAATTATTACAATCACAGCTACAATTAAAAAAAGCAGCTATAACTCAACCAAAACGAGAAGCTTTACGACGCTCTCATCAGGTGCAGTTAATGTGTATTATTATCAATATTAATTATTTATATACTGTATGCCTAATACCTTATTATTTTCAGGTTTTGACTCCTGTTATAGATTTGAAGAGTAAACAAAAAGATGACGATGAAACTAATTCTATTAGTCCAAAGTCTCAATCGAAAACATTTAATGCATCTGTAAACATACATGATTTTGATTGGAATGTGGCTAATGAATATGATCCTATGTGGCCGAATGATTATGAGAAAGTGGCAAAAGGTATCTTATCTTTTCCTTTTTCATCATACATTGATACCATAGTGATTATTAAATATTTGCTTTGAGAATTTTAACTATTTTGTATAAAAATACTAACATAGCCTAAAAACAATGACTTTATATTAAACTGTTGCTCATATAATATTATGGTGTCATGCATAAAAATAATATAACATAAAATATACTCTTTATTAATTTTTATGCCATTTAAAGTTATTAACTATTAATTATAAATAATTTAATCAAATTATCAATTTATTTAATCTTATTTAATGACATGTTGTATTAATAAATTAGTGACAAAGTAGGACATGCAATAAAATATCTTATTTTGTTTATAGAAATGCAAGCTAAAAGGTTACAACTTGATGGTGGTGAAAGAGATAGATCAGATAGAAAACGTAAATCACGATTTGGAGATGAAGATGTTGTACCTGAAAAAACACTTATACCAATGGTACCTCTATTTTTATAAGTAATAGAATTAATTAACCTGTTCATGATTTATATTTTTATATTCCATCAAAGAGTGAAACAAATTTTTGGGTTATTTTGTCTTGAGTCACAAGAACTCTTTATATGAGCTAATTAACTTTACAGCAACCTGAAGAAGAAGAGGCTGAGGAAATATCCAAAAGAGCAGCAGGCGCAGCAATTGCTCCTCCCCCGTCCTTGACAGTAGACACACCCTCACCTCCACCTCCAATTATAACACCAACACCAACCCAAACACCAACGTTTTCTCTTGGAGGATATGGAGCCAGTTCAGTTGCTGCAAAAATAATGGCAAAATATGGATTTAAAGTATGTATTGTTTTTGTACACATGATAGATTTTGTTGTGGATATATAAAATATAAAAAAATTCAAAATGGCTTTATTAATAATTTTTGTTTACAGGAAGGTCAAGGTCTTGGGAAGAAAGAGCAAGGAATGTCAGTAGCATTGCAGGTTGAAAAGACATCTAAAAGGGGTGGACGAATCATACATGAGAAAGATAACAGTGTTATGCCTCCTCCTGGTTTTGCTATACCAGCACCTCCAGGTCCAGGTTAGTTACAATTTTTCTAATCAAGCCCTTGTCGAGTTTAAAATCACCAGCAGATTTTAAATAAGTTAATTTGTAGTTTATTAATCCTTGTTACAATTTGATTGAAGGCATATTAACGCAGTAAAAATACTTATTATATCTTTTCAACTATTTTAGGTATTGTAAAAAAAAATATTAATAAGATTTCCTTCTCTATATGTTACAGATTCACCAAATTCCTCACTACAAGCAAAGCAGGAACCATCAATTACAGAGATCATGAAATCTCCTAGTAAAGTTGTTTTATTGCGGGTATGATATTTTTTAATCATGAAAACTAAAAATTACCGGAATAGTGTACTCCGTCCTACTATTGTTGAGAATCTAACCAACATAAATTACCTACAAGATCTAAAGTTGCTGCACAGTTTATTTTAATTAGTTATTATTTATAATCTATTAGTTATTAAGCCAGTTCCATTTGATTAACTCCAAAAATGAAAATAATATTGTTTATATTTAATTCTATATCTTAGGTAAAAATGTTTGTGCACAATACATTTCTAAACTATTAATCCAAATATAATGAAACTTAACAGATGCCTGGTCCAAATAAATAACAATGATATTTTATTCCACAACAAAATAGTTGTGGACATTGGCTAGTATGATTTAAAAGGGATCATACAAGGGGGTTAGATTAGAGACCATCAGTTATTATGAAGCTGTATTTATTATATGTATGATATTTATGCTTATCATATGATATTTATTACAGAACATGGTTGGACCAGGTGATGTGGATGAAGAGTTAGAACCCGAAGTAAAAGATGAATGTAACACAAAATATGGAGATGTAATCAAAGTTGTAATTTTCGAAATGCCCAATGCCCCAGCCGATGAAGCAGTTAGAATATTTGTCGAGTTTAAGCGTATAGAAAGCGCCATTAAAGCTGTTGTTGATTTAAATGGCAGATTCTTTGGAGGTAGACAAGTAAAAGCAGGTTTTTATTCCGTAGAGAAATTTAATGCTCTGCAATTGACTGAATAATAAATGTTTAAAAAGAATTGTTTTAATAAATCTGTTCTCAACTGTGAAAACGGCGATAAACCTGTTTCAGCAGAAAACGCACATGATATTACAATTAAATAGTATCACATTAAGCAATATAATATATATGTACACACACCATCTCCATGTTCACCGTCAGCTAGCTTTCTTAGCGTTAAAAAAGATGACCTTTTTTTAAGGAGTTTTGTGTATTTTCACCAGGATAATGGGGTTGTAAATAATAAGGGTAAAACAAGTATGTAATAGAAATGAGTAAGAAAGTCATAACTAACAACTGCATATGCAATATGACTACACTATGTACTAAGTACAGCTTTATATAAGCGGTCAATAGCAGTTTTAAGTTTTTATCGAAGAAATAGCTTATAATCGTCTTCGAATACCCATGTACTCCAATACCGAAAATTATCATATTAGTTTAACGTATGTGAAAGCTTACCTAACAAACATTTTCGGATCTGAAATATTCAATAATTATTTTATAATCGGTCCAAGAATTTGTCAGGTCTGTGATTACATAGTAGTTATACTCTGTAGACTACTGTCTACAGAGTATAACTACTATGTATATGGTTCAATAACGTCTACTGTCATACTTCATAAGTTTATAGTGTCATAGTTATTTCGACATTAAAAAGATATAATATTTAATTTCTTGAACGATTTATATTGAACTACAAAATGTAATTATATTTAATACTCAAAACCGAAGCACTTGTAAAGCGGTAATTGCATTGCTCCATTTATGCAATTATAAAATACAACCATGGCGTTTTATTTGGGTAGTCGTTATAAAATAATCGTTTTAGTCATGGTTTTGTTGATTATGTGGCAAACTTATGCAAATTATTCTCGATTTATGTTAAAAACAACTCTGACGACAACTGCAGTAAGTATATAGTTTATTTACGAACAGTAATATTATTCTTAAGTACAAACTGATTTTGCGTTTTTTTTATTTCAGAATAGCATAATCCAACTGGAAGATGACACTTATAACAAACATAAACAAGACAAAGTAAAAGTTAGAGTTTATTATGAAACTCTTTGTCCAGACTCTAAGCACTTCTTTGTGAGGCATTTAGGTCCAGTGACGGAGAAGCTATGGGAGTTTCTCGACGTGACGTTAGTACCATATGGTAAAGCTACTGTAAGTATTTAACCAAACAATACTTAGAAACATTCTTAGCCTCTTAATTAAATATTAACATTGATTTTAAATGTTTGTTGAATTCAGACAACAGAAAGAAATGGGCAGTATTATTTTAAATGTCAACACCAGGCTGAAGAGTGTTATGCCAATAAAGTCCATGCCTGTAGCATTGATATATTAAATAATATGCAATCTTCTGTTAAGATAACAGTGTGTATGATAGAAGATAATTATGATGCTGATGGAGCTCTTCATAGGGTAAGAAAGTATCATTAAATTTATATCAAGTAAAACTTACACAAATGTAAGAGTATTCATATTATAATATTGAAATTGAAACAAGTCAAAAAATAAATTTAAATGCTATCTTATATTTAATTTTTAAGTAAGATTGTAATATTTTTACAACTTTTTCTCCCTTCAATTTAAACAAAAGCATTTTATATAATAACATGTGTTAGTTACAGCTACTTCCTGTATTCTACCTCATCTATTGCCAATAGAATGTGTACAAGAATAAATATTAACTTTCTGCAACTTAATTGAATATGAACATGTACTTGATTAGTCAACACTAGAAATAATTATATCTGTATAATAAATAATAACAATTATATGTATGTACTTTGTTCCAGTGTGCAAAGCAACTTCATATAGAACCAGAGCCTATAATAAACTGTGCAGGAAGTGCTCATGGCTCTGAATTATTAAAAAAATATGGAGATGATACTCATATGTTAAAGCCTACCTTTATACCAACTGTAATTTTGAATGGTTCAAGGGATAACCAACCAGCAATATTGAAAAATTTTCTACTTGAAGTATGCAAATTGATTGCAATGCCATTACCTCCACCATGTTTGTGACATTTCCGTCTTATTAATAGCAAATATATAGTAGTAAATTAACAATTGCAAGTGACAAAATAATATGATATTAAAGTGTAAAGTATCTTAAACAGTGTCAATTTACATTTTATAGAATTTTTAATAGTATATTTTTATTTTAAGTTAATTTAAAAGAACAAGTTATAACTACTTGTGACTTTATATAACTTTTAATTTTGAGTACATAGTATTTAGTAGTTCCTAAAAGTGGTATTAACTTCCTTATAATTAGGCAAGGTCACAAATGTATTTTTAATTTAAAAAAGAGGCTTTGTGAAATGAAATGTATTATAATTTTTTTATATCTTATACCAAAATTTAGTAAATATACATTTATATTTTGACATATAGTATTATACAAACTATGCATTTTAAGTCATTGGTTTGGTTGTGAGTTTTTTTCATAAGTGAAATATTATATGTACATTATAATTGTTTAAGTATTTTTTTGTAATGTTGTAAGATTATTGTTATTTCTTCAAAGTTAGTGTTCCTTAATTACAAAAGTACATGATATAGTTGTTTATCTATGTAAAAATGTCTACTAGTTTAAAAAATTGAATTAAAGTATCATGTTAATTTATTTATATGTCTTTTTACATTTTAACTTACATGTATATAATAGAATTATTTGTCCGGTCCAACATATAATTTCATTAGAAATTCGAAATCTAAACCGTAATTGTTTATCCATGAGTATTCTTAGTGTATTTTCAAGGAAAGATACTGTTTGAAAGCTATTAAAACTGACAAACAAAACTCTGATTTAATGTCATGAGTTTTACTATGCGACGATCCGTGTTTTTTGATCTAGTGCCCGATATACTGTTCACAATGCGGAAAAAGCGAGCGATACAAGGTCACTGGCGGTTAATGGTATTAGTCAATTTATGTAATTGTTTCTAATGTTGTTGATTTATTCATATTATTGGTGCTAACGTATTCCAAAAAATGATGATAAATGTTTTCACACTGTGATTTGAAAGGAACTAAGTCAATCCAATTTAAAACAGTCCAACAACACAATTTTCCGTTGACTAAATAGCTACCTTTACTCCAAAAACTGTTTCGAACGCAATAATAAATCTTCACTTAAATCACGCTCTAATTTCGTGAAAGCCCCGTCTCGCTTTGCTAATTAATATGAATGGCATTTGCATCCGGCTTTTTCTCGTACAAACCATTTCCAACTATTGTTTTGTGAAGATCCTCAGAATTTATTCTTATTTTACTAGACTGCGTTCCGCCGGAGGAAGCTATCTAGTTATTGAGAGTAATAAACATCTTGCTTTTGGCTACATTGGAATAAAAAACTTGTTTCCTTCAGATCATTAAGACTGATTAATTTGTACTAAAAAATCTAAATGCAAAAAAATGTTTACTCTTAATACTTGAATTATTTATAGTTATATGAAAATAGTTTTAGCTTCTTTCGTACTTTTTAGCCTACATAATTTATAGTTGCGAATATTAAACAATAATTACGCTCACGTCTAGATGTTTTCTTTTGTAACCTAGAGTCATTTCAAGTAATTCGTGTAATTTCGTACATATTTTTTTAGAGAAGTAAAAAGGCGTATTTTTGGAGTATGCTGTTTAGTTCGGTTATAACATATTAGATTATAGTCAATTTATATATTTAATATAAATTGCAGTTACTGACACCCTCTGGGTAATTTGTCAAGCAATTTGTGTGGTATTTCGTATGTAGGCATTTTTTGACTGACTTAACTATACTTTATACTGCAACAAATTTATATGGCGATAGAACCTATCAACTTGAAAGATTTAGATGAAATTTAGTATGAAAATAATTTTGGGGCGTGACGTAAAATAAAAGTTAACGAGGAATAAATTGGAGAAGCAATTTTCAATACATTTTAATTGTAATTATTATAGTTTAGAGATTAGATCTGGAACAGATGTCTAAATTTATCATTGTTTTTTATTTTATATATATATATATATATAAAATAAAATACAACTTAGATAACCAATTTAGGGCGATTTCAAAGCGAACACAACATAAGTCGCTATATAGGTATAATATCTGTTGGTGGAGCGCAAACCGTGTAGTCTCATTAAAACTTTCCTCAGACTGGCTTGCACGTGTTTTTAATTTTTATCGAGAGCACTCGTCGTTAGCTGGCGGACGCGGGGCGCATGCTGCGGCTTCGAGCTTTGATTGCGGTAATGACGTCTCCCGTCTCCACCACCACTCGACTCATCTTTTCACTATCTTCATATTTTTTCTTGCAAATTAATGCATCTTTTTAATTAAGAGACGGCATACATGTAATGTTTAACTTATGACGCCTCGGTGTTAGTGATGTTGTTAGCGTGTAGCAACACATAATTAATATTCATGTTCACTTTTTTGTATTTTTTTGATTTATAAAGGATACCTGGTATAACGTGTATTTCAATAATTAAATGTAGAAAATGAAAGTCTGATGAAGACGACACCGTATTTACGATGAGTGAAGGTTTATTAAATAAAAACCATTTTTGAAAACGGTAATTCCTATATCAACTTTGCGTTATTATTCCATTCCATTTGTTAATTTTGACGTTCAATATCCTATAACGAACTAATCGTAGATTGGTAAACTGCGTTAAGCTTTTCTGCTTCTTTAATGATATAAATGAGCTCAAAGGAATCTTAAAAGTTAAATCTTATGCAGTATGTTATTAAAATAAGCAATAAATATAAAAGTCAAAATTCTGTAATTGAAATAAATACTTTAAACACATTAGAAGTCGAATTCGCTAGATGCATAGGAAATGTGCGATGATGCATACGCCTGTGCATTTGCATGGCGAGCGCAAGCTGCATGCGGACGCAACAAATCCGCTTAGCACGGTCACTGGCGCCGCCTACGTCCATCCCGTACCTACGTAAACGACCTTAATGGATTTTTCATGTCGATTGCACTCTGTGTAAGTGTGTATATCAGATTATCGAAAATTTCAATAGATATTTCGTACCAAAATACAGTCGAATTTACTAAAAGTATGTCAATTTATTCCATTTGATATAATAAAAATGGACAATCGGTCTGTTATTTTGAACATCAAAGTGTGTTGTTTAATATTTATAAACTCGAATTTCTACGTAAATGTTATTCACGTACGTTCCAAAATATCTGCATTCATGAAGGTACTGCCTTCCTACTTTTTTCCTATGTGCTTAGGCTAACTTTTTTTAAAAATATTATTATAATTCTAAAATATATAAAATTGCATTCGGTATCTAATAAATACTAACTTAATATTCGATTTAAAAGGCGATCTGTTGAACTAATTTACAGGGTAACGTTTAAACAAGATGATTTTAGATAGGTATTGGTTGTATTTGAACCATTAATAATAATTATGCTTGATAACCTTTGGCTTACAAGACATTAGGGAGCTTGCTGAATATTTTGACATTAATTTTACAATAATTATTACGGTGTGTAATAACAATAGGCACCCTTCTAACAAAAACGTGTACAGTCAGCATCGAATTGGTAAGTGTTCATGATAAAAAAATTCCCTCATAGGACTACAGTCCTAGAGGCTTATGAGTTATGTAATTTTATCAACCAATTTTTCTGCAATATACTTATTAGCTATGGAGTTAAATAATAGCTATCTACGAGGTTTCCAAATTAAAGTGATGAAAAGACAAACAACTTTGTTATATTATAGGGGTGCAAACGAGCATACGGCATGTGATTATCGTCGCCCACCGACACCAATAAGACCTAATTGTTTTTTTGCATCCAAGATCCTAAAATTACACAATTCCTAATCTATATCTTGTAAATTAGAATATTTGAAATCATTATTTAAATATGAATTTTATAAACACATTCGTCAATACAATTACATACAAATAGCTTTAATGTAATGTTGACCGTACTGTGAACATAAGGTTTTAAAGCCGAACCTTCGTCATCGGAACAATTAATAACAGTTACCTAACACGGAGTATTTTACAAAGTATGGGACACATACTAAAAAACATTGGTTAATCGCCTTTATACTTATACTGATATTGAAAATCTTAAAATATTATTTATATTATTAAAGAAACCTAAAAATTAAAAAGAACTTCGTCTATAATATCATTTATCTTTCTTCCGAAAACTAAATAAATATAAATGCAAATGTAATATATTCTATTATTATAATTATTTATACTTCCTATCTAAGTATTTTATAATTTCTTAAATAAATACATACATAATAATTGACTTCAGTGAAGGTGAAATCCTTCTATTCGTTAGTTATTTTCTTATGTCGCCATTTATTCTAAGAATACATCTGATACAGCGGTTATTAAATTGTTTGATGTGTAATTTAATGTGATCCAGAGGAAGTGTTAATTGTAAGATGTTTCTAGATGTCTGCAGTTCTTAATTACATACTCTTTAATAACTGAATGCATATAAAATGACGTGGCATCTAGTTATCTTAGCACAGTAGCGGCACTCCATGTCGGCGTCGTTGTTAATATTTTTAGTTTTATTAATGTTTGGTCATGGCGCTAAAGAGAAGCCGGTAAGGCGTGATTTTCATTTATATAGTTAATATACTTGAGATACGTTAAAACATTAAATACCAGTAAAATCTTCAGAATGTAGCAGATACCTACTCCAAAACTATGTTTGTCGACAAATTCTTCTAGTTTTATTTAATCAGAAATCAGAAAAAATCTCGGTTAAAGAATATTTTTGCATTTCTCAGTGTAAATAGGATTTTGTCAACAAAAATTGAAAAGGAATGTATTAAAGTAGCATAACGATAAATATTATAAGTCAATGTCACCGACACTATATGTTTATGGGCTCAAACGTTATTACATACTACCAGACATTTTACATACTTACCTTAGGAAGTTACTTCTATGTGGAGTTTAATAAATATGCCTTCTTTATTTAAAAACTATTTATTCACAGGTGTTAAAAGCTTGTGTTCTTGACTTATCAATGTGATTTTACAAAGCAGCGCTTATATAAGTATTCATATTAGAACACAAATATATTTGTAACATATTACTATTACTATTACTTTAAGAAATTATTGATATAATTATTAATATAGATAGATCTTTTTATTTCTTTAGAAAAACGAGTTTTAATACCTACATACGTTTATTAAGTTTCATTTACTACTGTTTTTATTTTCGTAAATGCCTAGTGTGTCAAAAATGTAAAGGAATGAAGATCTATTGGTTCTAGAATGACAAATAATAAAATGAATGTCTATGAAAAAGAAACATTTAGTAACAGTGAAAACACGCTCTAAGATTTATAAATATTTGATCTTATAATATCAACTTGATGCGCTATGGGTTAGTCCCAATGGAAACTCCTCTTAATAATTTTCTTTGAATCATTTTTAATATTAAAGTGACATTTTTGCTTCTCCGTATTCACAAAGAAAATATTTGAGGATAAAATGATATGTGAGGGCCTATTATAGTAAGTTACTCGTTAAAGAATTTACGTCTGTCAACGAATCTCAGTTATATTTTGAAACATTTAATTAATATTAGCTTAGATTAATATTTTCATCGTTTAGATTTAGATTTTAAATTATAGATGAAAATTATGTTGAAAATGATAAAACAAAAGCAGATTTATTTGCCCGCTATAAAGTTCTGCTTTCTCCATTCAGCCTTTTCGGGGATAAACATTTGTTTAAAAGCAAAGCTAATATGAACTGACTAATTTAATTTCTTTAATCAAAATTCATTGCCTATTTAATTTAAGCAAAAATTTTACATTAGTCGTGGGGGTCATACAGTCAGTATTTACAAAAATATTATTTCTCATATATGTACAATATGATTTAACAAATGTTTTTCAGGAACTTAGCGAAGAAATCAAAGAAATAATAGAGCATGTTCACAACGAATGTGTCAGTCAGACCGGGGTGGCTGAGGGTGAGTTGAAAAAAGAAATAGCTATTTATTTCATCTTACCTTTGTTCTTTTTTACTTTTGACGCAAACACTGTTGTATTCGCGGCTTAACTTCATCCACAGTTCTAAAAAAAATAGAGAGAACAACTGTTTATTTATGTTTTTTATCATAGACAATATATTTTAATAGTATCTCATTATTCTGCATTGTTTTTTTTCTACACAATACTTCATACTTTCTTTAAAAATACTACTTTCATTCATTTCATTTTTTTTATACCTGCTGATAATATTTGTCTGTAAGTGGATTTTGCAACGTCTTTTCATTAAAACTAATTAGATATTACGTCTGTGGCTGGGAACGATAAAGAAAATAGTTTTAAGTGTATATTGATATTATTCTATGTCACATTTGCATGCCTACATTAAAGAATCTTTATTCCTTCGTCCCTAGAGGATATAACGAATTGTGAAAACGGCATATTTAAGGAGGACAACAAATTGAAGTGCTATATGTTTTGCCTATTGGAAGAGGGAAGTCTTGTAAGTTATTTTGCTTTTGTTTACTTTACTTATTCTATTTTGTCTCGAAAACAGCAGTTTGGAGCACTTTACGAATGTAGGCATCTATTTCAATTGTTATTTATGGTTTTGTAACGATAGGGGATCTTTTTATAATTACTTATTGTCCACGGTTTGCCATTTCCACCAATGTTTTTAACTAATAAATTCGGCTCTTTAAGTTAAATACAGTGAACTTTATACGCATATAAAGCATGTTTGATCAAATTAACTAACGTAATCACTTCCAAATTCTACCAAACCATTAACCAAATTCTAAATCGATCTTTCATTTCTTCTATTGGATCCGGGTACATTTTGATAAAAATGAATCTCTTTTCTAATAGAAATCTTACAAGTTCTATAGTTTCGATGTATGAGAAGTATTCTTCTAACAGGTGGACGACGATGGAAACGTTGATTACGACATGATGATAAGCCTAATACCGGAAGAGTATTCGGAAAGAGTCACTAAAATGATAACTGCTTGCAAACATCTAGGTAAACTAGTGAACCTCTTGTTCGTTAGTTATTCACATATACGTTGAAAATGTCAAGTAACTTATATTCCAGATACCAAAGATAAGAACCAGTGTCAAGGGGCATTCGACGTTCATCAATGTTTCTATAAGCAAGATCCAGATGTAAGTTTATTAGATTAGGTTTTAATTAAACTCCATAAACACATGCGTTTTAAGATATTGTAATTTTCTTTTTCAGTTTTATTTTCTTTTTTAAAATAAAGATGATTCAGCAATTATTAATAGAGGGCTACACTAAAGCTTGGGAGAAGTTTTATTTTAAGTTAGCAATAAATTATTAGCAAGATATATATTTTTTTTAATTATGACGATAGTGTTTCCGATTGATCGAATCATTTGAATTTCTACAACAGTTATGTTATTTCTATCAAATTTTAAAAGCAATGCTTAGAATTTCCGAGTCGATACTTTTAATTTGATGATAAGTTTGTTAAATAGTATTTTAAACAGTTAAGATCAACAGATAACAATAAATGTTGCTAGACAACAAAGAATACCTGTTACTGTTACGTTTTCATTATTAAATAATAAAACAATCCATCAACTTTAATGATGCATTCTATCATTAATTAAAAATGTCAATTATATACACAAATATTAAAAAACAGACTATCTTACCCCTATTCCATAGTTAATTAAATTCATATTAATTTAAAAATGTTATTGCTACTTCCCGCTAAGAAGGTATAGGTATGCTTGTAAATAACGACGTAATTTGGCTTTTGCCGCGGGCTCCGCGCTGAGCAATTTTTTATGAAATACTTACTTCTCAAGTTTATTCAGATTTTGTAAGAAGTATTATACTAAGGAATTAATTTGC
The DNA here is from genome assembly GCA_025727935.1 of Hebomoia glaucippe. Classification (NCBI taxonomy): domain Eukaryota; kingdom Metazoa; phylum Arthropoda; class Insecta; order Lepidoptera; family Pieridae; genus Hebomoia; species Hebomoia glaucippe. Next base: position 4,300,580 of record JAOSYY010000003.1, read on the forward strand.
TTCACGAAAAATAATTTCAGCTAAGAAATATAAATGAGTTTGAATCTTGCAAAATGTGTAATAATTGTAATCTTTAGTGAAATAAAATTCAAAGGAACTCCTTCGTTTAGAAGCAATTTGAAATCTCATTCTTCCTTTTATAAGTACATTTGAGGGCTACCTTTATGACTCAAGATTAAAAAAAAATATTTGTTTCAGTAAGTATTAAATCTTTCGAATTCGGTTTTTCGAATAGTAAAGAAATTGAGTTATGAAACAATTTGGTTTTTCTCTTTTTTTAGTTTGAAATAAATGCCTACTTAGGTGTATGTCTATATGACACCTCAGTTTATGCCAACATATTAGTTTATCTAAGAACATTCACCTTTACATATTCACTCGCTCCTTTGGAATGTTATTAAGAATTACTCCGTACACATAGATGATTAGATATTCTAATGTAGATATGTGGGTGAAATGTATATTAAATTATTATCCATATTTATACTTTCATTCTTAACCATGTTTTGTTCTATAACAATGACGATAATATGAATTGAAGTGAACGAGAAGTAAAATTAAAGATTCAAGTTACAATGAAAGCGCACGTTATTTAACAGCAAAACGACATTCAAAAGACGGAAAAACCGAGGGTCGGAACATCTGCACATAAAGAGGCAATTTGGAGATTGCCGGGGGCGAGCAACAGCCACAGAATTGTACTCAAATGTATTCAAAATTAAAAAAATTGTTCCGGAATTCATTGTTGCAAAATAAACATCAATGGTTTGTTACGGTAGAGATGATAAGCTAGTAGTTTAAACGGTACGGGAGATTACAAGGATTTCGAAAAAGCTTTTCATTACGGCTAGTTTTTTATCTTATTCCTTTCATTGTTTCATCTGGCATGAGCTCAGTCTGGCTGTCAACTATTTGGAATAAGTGGAGTGTTGACCGGTCGAGGCGTGTAAATTGATGTGGTTCTGACTAGAAAACTATTAAAAATATACTAACAATGAATCTTCATGCCTTTTTTAATGAATTAATTAATACATACGTTTAGCTTATTTAGATATATTTCTAATCATGTTTTTATTTTTTTTATTGTTTATATAAGAGTTTCAGTTTAGTTAAAAAGTCTCTAAGCTTTTTACAGCAACCAGTAAATTCAATTGTTTTAATGTGAGGTCGCAAGCTTCTAGGAACTGTGTGCAGAACTCTTCTCATAACTTTTACTGACGGAAATATTTAAAAAAGACGCTAATTAAATAACTTAGTAATACATAGATAGTAGTGTAATGAAAATACATAGATACGAGTGAGGAGCGACAAGATTCCTTATTCAATGAAAAATATAACTAAGCGAATGGAGTCTTAATCCCAATAGCTAAGCACTAGAACTTACCATGATAATTTTGTAAGAAATAAAAAAAACACTTTACTATTTAACATAGGAACTGTTGGAAAAGTAACCGAATCTTTTATTCATTGGCGTCGATTCGAAATAATATTATCGTTTCGGTCTCTAATGAAGAAAATTTCCTAAATAAGCAATAATTTATGTACTGTAATGACAAAATTGTAGGAGTCCGTTGGTTCCTACGTGGACTGCAAGTGCGACGCTAGTAAAGGCTGCGGACATCGCAATTTGGCGTCGCGCCGCAGTAATGACGGCTGGACGTTGCGGTCGCGTACGTGCGCCAGCTAAACCAATCCCACTATTCGCCTTCGTTAGCGTTATCATTTTATGAATACACCTTTTCCTTTTAACTATTCGAATTAATTTTAAACGTAGAAAACATTTTCAACTGTGCATAATGCCTTTCAATAAAATGTACGACCGTACTTTTGTAGAACAATGTATAGTTATCATTGTGTGTAAGAGATACTTCACATCACATACTACCTGATATGCATTTATCCCTGATATTATAAGCTCCATTATTATTTAGCAGTGCTGTGTTTTATAAATGGGAAAGGAAGGAATTACTATGATATTTGATTATACTGGCATGGATGAAATAATCCATCTTTTGGAAAGCTCCATAATAATAATAAAAATGTCCAAGATACTCAATCAAGTAATTATAAATGTTATCACTTATACATACCAAATCAGGAACCCATTAGCAAGTAGCTTTAAGCAGCGTGAATTCGCTGATGACAATATATCATATACAACTGCATCAAGCCAATTATGACATTTCTGTAATCTATTCAGTAACGTGGAACAATTTATTGGTGTAGAGCACGTTCATGAAACAAGCCAATTATCCAAATAAATTGAGTTAGCCCCCCTTTGCGTCGGCGAGCGACGAGCCGTCACCCGCGTCATAGTTCTCTTCAAAGGAAGCGTGTTATGCTACTTCGGAAAGGTGTTTGTTTTGCAGGCGCGCCGCAAAATGAATATTGATGACTTCATAGGGACCGGAGATGATTTGCTGAAAAATTAGCTTCTTTTCATCGTTTTATTGCCCCAGCCCGGGCCACGGTGATGAAGACTAATATAGGCGTTAATTTCAACAAAAGATTGCTTTATGATGATAAGTGATTGTCTGTATTCAGTACTTTTAATTATGTTTTTTATGCTAATAATGTGAACAAATAAACTTATAAATTGAAAAGTGTTATAAATTAAAATTTATAAATTAGACAGTGGTTCGAAACTAGGTTGATCCATTAAGAAAAGTTAACATTTAAAATATTATAATAAAGTTATGTGTTTTGTTTTTAGGGAGGGTAGAGTAAGGGCATCACGGATGTGTGTCATCTTGGCTGTGTATCTGACCGGAAGACACAATTTATATGCAAATTGAACACAAGATACAAGGCAGTGATACGCCTGGCGCGGCGCGCCGCGTAGAGAGCCGGCTACAAGACACCCGCTTGATATTACCACTTCTGAAATTACTTTCACGCTTAGAATACTATATTACCGTTATTATTCATACCAATTATTATAGTTTTGTTTAGTGTAATGAATGACAATATGTTAAAACGGGATTCATCATAATGTTACTGAATAAATCGAAAACGGCAATGTAATAATAATATAGTCCTACAATGAGTCTAATATATGAAATACTCGTGTCACAATGTTTCTTCCCATACTTCTCCAAAACGGCTCGACAGCTTGTTATGAAATTTTATATTTCGTAGGTCTGAGAATCGGCTACTATCTATTTTTCGTCCTCCAAAGAGTTAAGGGTGGTTGAGCCCTATTTTTTATTTTTAAGACAACATTTTTTGTTTTTATTTTTTTATGATACCTACACCATATAGAAATACATACAACTCCTATTTTTTAATCGCGATTTATGTGACAAAATGACGTTTGCTGGGTCATATAGAATTATGATCTACGTTTACAAAATAATATATTAAAATTGTTATATTAAATTAGCATCTCATAGAAAGTGGTGAAGATCAATATATTGCTTTTTAAAATATCATGCATTGTTTTCCGCGTCTAATTAAA
>JAOSYY010000003.1:4311869-4333047 GCA_025727935.1 Hebomoia glaucippe
TGTTGTCCGATTCTCAGGCCTACTGAATAACTATATAAATTTTCATAAGGTTCGGTCGAGCCGTTTCGGAGGAGATCAAGTTCGAACACCGTGACACGAGAATTTTATATATAAGATTATGAAATTGCAACTTACACTACATTGCTTTCAAGTATTGAGTGGTCGTTCCAGTGGATAGTATACATTGTCTAAAGGATTACGAATTCGTTAGACTTAATAATTATGAAGTACTTACCATAAATAGGAGTTCAACTTTAGACTGTGAATGTTTGCCGGTTGGAGATAAAAATATATCGATTGGTAGGGCATCAATGTATTATTAATTAATGAAGTAGCATGACCTACCAACATCATCGTCTCTTAATAACTGTGATCAATAACCTGTTTTAATAAAATTTATAAAATTTTAGATCTAGAAACAATCCAATCGATATAAGCAACGTGATAAGAATATAGTTACAATAAGCTATATTTTTATTATATTATATATTACAAACATTATATTAATGTGTTCGTTGTAATATCGCCTTATCGGTAGTCGAAACGCTCTTACAAAAACTAGATATAAACTTATTTTAGTTTACCTCGGATATATTTATACATGCAACAGTACGAGTTGAACGGAGTTTTTCAAAAGTTTTCTTCTTTACTTATTTGAGGACGTTCGAAGCGAGCGTCGAACTCTCTAACTCGTGTTATTGAATTTAATGTACCCCGGCTTCCACCTAGTTCTATTCCGTGTCGATAAAATCACTTGGACTAGTTAGACATTGCTATTTGCGGTAACGTTTGCACTTAATTGAATTTAATCCTAGTAAGATTCCGTGGTACTGTTATAACACCCTTAAAAGGCAAGCTTGCCTGATCAAAATGTCAATACTGACTAGGAATACTACACAAGTTGTTTAAGATGTATATATTTTACTCTATGGAGCCACATTGAAATAAAAAAGTTATTTTAATCACTCATTTATTTTACTACGTCACGTAAAAATATTTAACTGTGATACTTTGCGAATACTAGATCTTGCAGCAAAAATATATGAGGTTACTTTATTTACTTGGTTTATCTTGTAAAGAAGAATTTAATTTTAATATTTCATATTCTGACCATAAGCATAAGTAAAAATGAAAATTACTTTGGATAGGAAGTCTTTGATGTGTATGTTTTATATTTGTTTGCATGAGAGACGATGTAAATAACTCTAGTAAATGTGTAAATTTTTCTTTGAACGAAGGTACCGCAAAAGGTTTCTTGTGCTAACATTTACATTTGTCGTCGCGCCGCTTTCGTTTGCGATGAATGTTTGCAGAAACGCACTTTAATCACGGAGAACAGGTGGAAAGCGCCGTTGAACAATTTCTACGTTACTATTTCTGATCAAATCTCACATCCAATGTTAAATATAATTTTATAAATTAAACATTTGACTCTTTTCAATGTCCAACGAGACCAAATAAAATCTTAGATTTCTTCAAGAATTTCTGTACTAGCTTCTATCTAATTATTTACCTTACAACTAATAAACAAACATAGAGTCTAGTTAACTTGCTACATTATAACATGTTCAATTGGTGCATGACAATCGTATATTAAAGTATTTAGTCTAAGACACTATAATAACGACTTTTATAGAGACATTAAAATAAACTAAATAGATAAAACGCTATAATATAATAACAATATATATAAAAAAATGAAAGATAATATTAAATAAGGTACATTTATTGTATTTAAACAATATTGTATTTATTTAATCTAAACTAGCGACTATACGGTAATGCTCATTATGGAAGGCTAACTGATAAACACATTAATTTTGAAATCCCTGAACATTTGAATAATTCCATCGTTTTATTTCCTGTATACACAAGCATACAGTTCCGCAGTGTAAATTTGGTTCATACTCAGCAAAAAAATTATTTATTTGCTTATATTCTGCATTCTAACCCTCAACACATATATATTCAGTTAACAGAGTATATCATTTTTCAAAAGGCTTGAACGAGTACTGAAATAACTGGTAATGCCAAAAGGGCACTGAAGTGACTGTGAATACCTGCACGTATTCAATTTTCCCGACAATATTTCACCCTACTGACATGCTATGTTGCTTTACGAGATCCCACAAGAACATCTAAAACATGTTTGGTTACGAATATTGAAATCGAAATGTCGTGAAGTATGTTGGGCAGCAATCGAATAACTCGTACATTTAACTAAGTAATTGTGATTAAATAATTTATTTACTTTAAATATTATAAAAAAGCCTAATATCATGAAAAATATTAAACAATGGACATTATTCGTATACAATGCATGTACCTAACGTACATTCCATTTGCTGTTAAGCTATTGTATCGATATTCAATCTCTGTGGACAGCGTTTAGTAAATGAATCCATTACGTGGCAGTATTCATTGCGCTCTATCACTTAATAAAATTGTTTTTCAACAAAAACGACGAACAAGGCCGTCGTTAGAATATATGACGGAGTGTCTGTATCAATATCCGGATTATATCGTATCAAATTTGTTTTGTAGGATCAGGATTTATGCAGCGTTCTCAATTTCCTGCGACGACAGCGGTACATCCGGCATGCAGTCTCCTCCACCCTAGTTCGCGCGAAACCTACGAACCACCGCACCGTCCCAGCGGAAAATGGAGCGCGAGCATTTGCATACCGACATCGGAGTCGAGTAGACCGGCAAATTGTTGTCGCATCGATGACTCGATCAATATGCCATATCTATATCCAACTCTGCTTCTATGCGTGTTATCCTTGGACACTGTTTGCATATTACACATGGTTCAGTTATTTTGATTGTATGCAATCAGTTGTCCACGCAATTGCATAACGACCGGTTTATCCGTGTTCATTTAACTAGAAAACTCATATCTTAGCTTAATTATTGTTCATTAATTCACTCTAGCCTACGGTTATGATTATTGTGTTGATGAAATTTATTGCGATTACTTAAATACTTGATCAGCAATATAATATTTTCGCATGGATGCTAGTATATATTATACATAGGCTTGTATTTAATAAATAGCTAATATGGATATGTTGCGACAAATTAGTTTTGCAAGTAGCTAAATATATCTAATATTAAATAGAAATCCGCATTGATAATATGAATATTTTTTTATCAAGTCTTATATCTACTCTGTGTCTCTGTCGAATGAACATGCGTTTTCTTTAGACATGCTTTTATTGCGGTTCGTTAAAGTATACTTGAGTTTAGACTTTTGATTTTAACCTACTTTGAGGGGTGCGTCAAAAGATTCTTAAAAATTGTGTATTTCAATTTATATATAAACCTATTTGATACTTCACTCCTTATAGTTCCTCAAATAGTAAAGTCGAATTTATAACAAATTATAGATTCTTGAATAATAATGTTGAAATTATATCCCGATTTGTAATATATGATGTTAAATCCTTTTAATAATTAATACTCACGTATTAAACAATTAGCAATGATGAAAACTATTTTTTATTTCTCGAAAAATCTGAAAAGTGGCAACCCCTTATCGCTACTTGGCTTTGCTTGGTCTATTCGCTATCAGAGGGTAGATTTCGGTTCGTTTAAGTTTGACATCCATAACGGAGATGTTTGTGCAGGCTTTGCGACTCGGCACATGTACGGTGACAGAATTTGCAATGAAAATTTTTGCTCTGAGAGTGCAATGCGGTAGTAAAGTGACATCGACTTGGAAGTTGGTGATGCGTATACGTGATGCTCACATGTAGGAAATTATTTGTTACCTAGACAATTCGTGATTCATATAGTCAACCAATAAACACATTTATTATAGTGAATAGAAACACATGGTTTCAACATATTGGTATCAGTGTTTTTAACAAAAACAGGACAAAGTAAAATTAGTGGAATATTAAAGTGAACATTTTTGATGTCCTTCGTGAATATCTTTTTTTATATCGGGCATTCAAAATATAACATTTAATAAGACTGCACACTTCTTTGGCTGTAAGTATGTTATCTATATTATCTATATAATTTGTTAAAATTTTGTTACGATATTAACAACCGTCTGTGTAAAGAAATATAATAAGTTTGAGTCATTTTTACTCATAGTATAGTAATATTTATGGATAACACAACACTTTGTTCGCTAAGCGTGACAAAGATACTTCCTACATAATGAATTTAAGCAAAAAGTAGGTAGGTACACATTTTGAGGACAACGTGTTTGACCGTTATCCTAAATAAATAACAGGATTTAATGAGGACCGTCTGGTTATCGTTGCGTTTTCTACAAAGGAATTCATTATCGTAAACAAAAATTTTCGCTAAATAAGTCATACATATTTACAACGCCTTATGTATCTAATGTATCCTTTTTAATTTATTGTCATCAATATTATAACCATGAAACTTTAAATATATATGTTTGCTACTTTTTCACATGATAACTACTGAACGTTCTGTAATAAAATTTTAAGGAAATACAGCTCTTATATACATAGGCTATAGATCGATTAAGATATTGTAACACAGGTGACACCGCGGGGCAACAAAAATGTTAAAAAGTATCTACAAATTATGACTAGTTAAAAACGAATAAGTTATAAGCTAATTACGCTAATATATATTATCTGAAATTAACGTAATTTCAGATAAAATGTTATAAGTATATGTAGGAATACACCCTGAATATAAATTTACAGAAACTATTTTAACTTACTCTCAACTAATTATTACTATTAAGCTATAGAAATCAGTTATAACAAAATAATAGGGTACATACATTTTCAGAACACCATAATTGTATGTTTGAATAAATTATTACTTAATCTGCCGCTGCATACCTTTGTTATGTTAATAATGTTATGAGAATCCTCTATTTCCTTTATTCATAAATTGAAATTGTGAAATTATATATCCGATGTGTGAATTAAATAAATTTAAAACAGTTGAAAAATCAGCGTAACCTGTGTGTATTAGACCTTTTTTATACACGTTTTTTCTAATTCTAGTTTTTAATTGGATAAAACATTTCGTATATCACTTTGTCTAAAATTCCACCACATTAGATAACGTAAAGTAAATAAAAAAGTAGTAATCTTAGGTGTAATTAAATTTAGAATAAATCTAAAATATTACAATAAACGTTAACTTTTTAAAAATAATGATTAACTATCTAGTGGATCTCTCGATCGCAAGCGGAAGTGCTTACAGGAACAGCCAGCTGTTGCAAAAACTGCGGGAGATAAGTAATGTTAAGAGCTGCGAATTTTTTTCCATTTATTTAATTTCATTGATGAATCATAATTTATAGATTAATAGCTATTTGCCTTTAACACAAATTATTGTAATGTTATAATACTTTTTAAAAAAAAAATACGTGTCTGCTCGCAAGTAGAATGATCATTTTCTATAACGTTTATAAAAAGGTGTTGACTATGTTTACAACATTCAAATTATACCTATATAATATTTATATATTAAATGATAAAATGCTCATTGTCTCGCAATAAAAATTTTCATAATGGTATTATCAGCTCTATATAGGTTCCGTGATCAGGGGCTTTCATTAAATCTTTCATTTTCTCGTTATATGAAAGTAGTCTCTGAATACCAATGCACGTAGGGTTGCACAAGTTTATATTAATTTACTTGAAAACTTTACTGTTTCTTCTGATTTATTGTTATTCATTACCAATGATACGAATAATGATATAAGTTCAAATGGTATAAAGGTTGCGTCCAAGTACGAGACTTGCTTACCATATAGATAGATTTTCCTCTGACAACAGTGGTGCTGCATAAACATACATGATTTATTTTCCATACGAATAACGAGCAACCCCTTTTGCATTAGAGAATCTTTGACCACTTAAAATATTATTCTCGTTATAGTAGCTGAAATGTATAAAAATCTCTGTTTTCTGACTAAATAGGATTCTTTTGTGGATATTTATTTAACGATATCGTAGCCTTCCAAACCAAATTTCCAATAATAATTGTTATAAAATAAATGTTGTATGAAAATCTAGATGTTTTCGACTTCTTATTGGATGTATTTCAATGGATATCTTCACTATTTATACTTCTAAAGAGCATTTTACAAGTAATTTTTGTATCATATATACATGCTATTTTAATGACAGCGTTAATCCGTCGTTTTGTGGTAAGTAACGTCGACGTTGAAAGCGTAAATATTTATTTTCTTTAAAGTATGATCGTAAGTATAAATGTGCTTTACACTATAAATAGAGGAGTAGTAATGAAAGAAACGATCGACAATTTTAATTAGCGATAGCAGTTTCACCGAGTTTGTTCATTTTTGTGGCTGAATCACGAGGACAAAGCGTGAGAAGCGGCGCGAACCCAATTAAAGCAACTGAGTCTATCGTGTGCTGAAAAGTCGAAGTGCAACGTAGCTTCATGTGTACAAAATATGTAGTATGCACAGGTATACAGGGTATCAATACTTGCAATAGGGTTTTTATTGCATAGCGCCAATTTAAAAGCTACCTGATGATGTTATTCACTTTAACGCAGCTATTAATGATAGAGAGTTTCAATATTTTGTTCACTTGATTTTTGATTCAAATTTTTCTACGTTTTGCACCAACTCAGTACCGTAGGCAGATAGTTTAAAATAAAATAATTTAACGGTTTTTACTTCTTATATATGAATTTTTAAATAAACGAAGCGACTATTTTAAAAATAATGTCAATGAGAAGAGAAAAATTGAATTACCAGGCGTAATGAAGTAAAATCAACTGAGATTGCACAAAAATCTAATAATATAATTTGCATAATCAGCATAAAATCGAATGAAAAATAAATTTCACGAATTTGATGTCGTCAACAAACGTCTGGGGATTAATAAATTTAATGCCATTCTTCTAGCCCATAAACTCGAAAAATACGTAGATTTTTCTTTGACAGTAGGTATTTCCCTGGAGAGTAGGTTTCCAATCGGCGTTGGCAGGTCAGTCGGGAGTCAATGAAAAGCGGTAAAGTGGTGCCGCGGCGCTGATTAAAGCCTGAAGCAATCGCCCCGGAAAAGTATTTATAGGTACACCTGTTCGTTAGCGGCGCGACTCCGGCCAACTCCTTGATTAGGCGCCGAAGGGCGTTGTTTCACTTCTACAACAAATAAAAATAAATCCTCTTTACGGCCAACTAAGAAATTACGCTGAAAACATTTTATACAATCGAAAGATCCAATATTTTATTTAGCTATATTTTAATGTCGGGCACGGATTCTTTGCTGATGTTAAAATATAAATATATACAAACTTGAAGTGAATGCATTACTTCCGATTTAACTAATTAATTATATCTAACTTTCCAACTGCAAAATAGAACATTCAATATAAAACCACCATTTAAGTAGAGATTGACATTGGCTTTTGCATGCGAATGTTTTTGTATTCGTTGCACGTGTTGTGCGTGTGCGCCTGACTTGTGAGATCGCGATTTCGGTCACGGAGCCCTTTAATAACATCACGTTTGATGCGCCTCTATTATTATATTTTCATCTTCAGCAGGTCCCATGACTGGGAGTTGCGCGTAAATATTATCGTGGATGCGAGTTACGAGTTCTTTGATTTGTACGTCACGTCTTTTTCCCAGTACAAAAGTTCAAATTTGATTTTATTTCGCTAAAGTTTAACCATCAAGTAAAGCACTGAGTCCATGCCAAGTTTTTATTAAATAAACATAATATATTGCATAGAACATTTAGCGAATTAAAGTTAATTCGACAATAAATATCTTTTAAGCATACCTACACTTTTTAATGCCACCCAGCATCTGATCGACAACACCAAAGGCCACAGAGCTGGCAGCTTCTGAGCATAACAAATGAACGATTTAGAAAAGAACTGCCAGGTAGCTAGCTAGATACACAACTTAATTTTATTAGATATCTCTTTAATATTTAGTTTTGCCTTACTTACATGAAACTTGGCATTTTCTACAATACAGCATATATAATAATTAAATTGATTACATTCCCATGACCTATTTGAATTTAGTGCTTTCAGTAGATTAGGCCTGCGAACATTATACATGAATAAATTTTGAGTTGTATATAATCTACCAGACCTAATTAATATATCTTCGTTGATAGTTTAATCAAATGTAGTTATTACGTTTATTCAGGGTATACATTATATGTACACTCATAGTAGATGAGGAAATGCTGAAATAAGGTAAGCCGGTCACGTTTTACCAAAGTAGATGCTTACCTGAAAATTTTCTTACCCCTTAACACATTAACTAACTTATACTTTTTTATCGTAGGACTTTGAAAATGTCTTGATCGTTTAGAATGTGTCTTTATGATAAAAAAACCTATAAGTTTTAATGTTTAAGAATTTATTAATTTACTTGTGTTTATTGATAAAAGATACTAATACAGTTGTCAAATTGAAGAAATCATTATTCTGAAAGATTTATACGGCAAAAGTTAAAAATTAACCTGTTTATAAGTGTTCTCTAATTAAGACGAATAATTCGGCCGTGTATCTGAAATGTATCCTAAAAGCAAAATAGAGTAAAACATCAATTAAATTAAACTTTGAAACTGCGTATGGAATGTGATTGGTTGGATTATGGATGTATTTTACATCCAAGAGGTAAGAGCGGCTCTCAGCGCTGCGCAGAGGAGCAAGCTTCGTTACGCGCGCTCCGATGAACTCGCGAGTGACACCGACGAGTCTCTTCACGACCAAATCTCGCCACAAAAATATATTAAATAAAAACACCTTTTTCAACTTTCTGAACGAGTTCCAAGTGGATGAAATATCACTCCAGCATTACTTGTTCCTGTCATTATAATAGTAAAAATGGGACATTGTTGAATGACTATCAAAACAATGAAATTGGGGCGTAGAAACTTAGTGACAGTGATTTTTCAAAGCTTTATAACAGTTATAGTCCACAGATACATATATTATATATATACAGCGATTGTTTAGAAAACGCTATCAATACAGGACTGATAGGTGATAACATCGTCATTGATTTTAGCCTTCCGTCACGTCATGTCAGCTAATTCCCATTTTCAACAAAAACGTCCGGAAATTGGATATAAGGATCTGCGCGTTCGGATCCGACTACGTGACGTTTGTCGAACACGTCACTTCACTATGTGGTAATTTCCGCTCTGCGCTCGCAGAAAATTACTTTAGCCGCATTGAATTTCCGAAGTGTAAAACATGCCCAAAAAATCAAAACACAAATACAGTTATACAAATTGAATTACGGAATTTATTTTATATTTTATTTGAAATAAATATAATTGGAATCGTATATATTTATATATATAAATAGCGATGACAATACAATATTGTAATATAAAAAAACATGATATCATATATAATATATACCTTTATTATAATATATTAATATATATTTTTCCTTAATAGAACTGAACAAAAATGTCACCAAAACCATTCCACTATAAGCTTCCAAGCTCGTAAAGTTAAGTAGTTCCCTGTACTGAAAATATAATTATGACAAATGGTTCCGAACGTTATTATATAGGTATCTACTTATATGGAGGAAGAGACTGAAAGTTTGAAAACTTCATTAGTTTAAAAGCTGAGGTCCAACTTTATTAGAAACAAACGTGAAAGCTATTTCTATTAGCCTCTATGGGCCATCTACCTAGTGTATATGCTGTCATATGAAATGTAACTTGTTTAATTTCATTAAGGAGAGAATAGTTTCCAAACCTATTTGTCGTTTTGAAATTTATACTAATTTTATTTAACATGTGTGGTAAATGTAGTAACAAACATTTCTAATCCTTATATGAATCGGTAATCCTTATATAAAACCTCTCATGATACATTTAATTACTGAAATGTAATAATCAAATATAAGAGAAATGAAACATTTGTATACTAATATTAGTGAAACAGAACAGGTTTCCCAGATTACCATAATTTGCTTCGATGCATTTGAATAATGAGAACGTGAGCCCTGTCCCCCATACAATTTTAACTATCTATCTATCAACAGGACTATCTCAATCGAACTATTATTATACATACAAAAACCATATTTAGAACGCAGTTACATACAAATAATTTACATGTTGAAAGTTCAAAAATTAACAATGTCGAAAAATTTCGACACAAAACACAAAGAAGTAATTTAGCGAGAATTAAGATTGTAGGCCGCTAAGTTCCTCGCAATATGAAAAAATCTTACAACGGTATTGTCTTTTTTTACAGATAAAAATAATAAGTTTACACTGAACTCGTTAGCATCAACGACCACCAGACCCCTTTATAAGGTTGTGCCATTACGGTTTAAAAGATTTTTATTAAATATTTAATAATAAATTATGGAAATTTATGAATCCCCATGCTTTTAGAACTTAAATTTTACATAATGCTATATACAGCATTATGTAAATAAATAATTATAGCATATTTAGTACTTCGTTATTCTTATGTGGTATAAGTAATTGAATCGTTTTAATTATTAGCCTTGCATTATAACATGTCTGTGCTAGTTCGACGGACTTACGCAGAAGTTAAATAATGTCTCAGAAGAATATAAGAATTGAAAATATTTGCGTTGTGAAAACTAAGAATATTAGTACAAAAAAACTCATACTGTATACTGCAGTTCTCTTGCCTATATTAAGGTTAAAGAAAATTTATGAGAATATTATTTCAATTCCTATAGACCGAAGTAGGGGTGTTTCGATGGCATCGCATCCGAAATGGGTTATTGTGATACTAGTGTCTCATATTGCCAAAAGATTTATAGAGGTACCTACAGTATTGATAAAGGCGAACACCGAAGTCTATCAACTTTGGCAATATTACTTTGCAATAAAATTGGGACAAGAATGTGTGGCTATCATTAATTTTTTTATATTTGTGTCTATAAATAAGGTAAAATCTGACTTCTTGACTTTTTTTCTAAGAAAAAAAACCAGTCACATTTAACTATTGCAGCTATAAGTTGTAACTTCACGAGAAAGGACTATATTATGTTAGTTCCACTATTTATTTTAAGTCATTTTTTTTCAAACAATATTCGGTTAACTTGGTTTATTGATTTTAATTTTTACTATAAAATTATCTAGATTTGTTGGTATTTTAAAAATAATTTTAGATTAACGTGCTCGTTTTACAAAGCCTATGAATGGCCTGATTTACATAATACTTTCCTGGCACAGAACCATGAAAACATAATATTTAACACTTTAATGATGCTTCAGTTTATGTATATTGAAATCTATTATGACATTACTCTATTTTATCTTAAAAATACGATACAAAATCCAATTTTCTAACAACACTGCTTATTAAACAAAACAACGTGGCACAGAACGCTGTTGGCAATAGTCACGACTGTATAATTCAAACTAAAACCTGATTTGAATTCTATGGAAACAAGTTCCCGAGTTTTGTAAAGCATATTCTCATAATCATAAAACTTGATATTCCTTAACTTTGTCTATAAAAATTTGAAACTGTCTACTTTAATACTAAACAATTGTATAAAAATCGTATTAGCAAAAAACTTTCTTAATTCGATGCCAACAATAGATAATAATGAACAACAATATTTATAATAAAATATTATAATTTACTTCGAGCACGTCAATGTAGGTCTGACCTTATAAGTATATTTTTAGTTTCTTCTTGGGATTCGAACTATCTTAAAAATCTGAAATTAAGTGTTATAGCTTACTTTTTTGACTGTAAGAACATCTAAAAATTTAAATACATTAAAAATACAAATATATTATTTGAAGCAAAACAAGTTTATTTTATAGACTATTCAATAAACGTTAAGCTACACAACGACCTTAATTTTTAATGGTAATGTTCGATAGATTCCTCTTTTAAAATCGTTGAAGCATATGATTTAACTTAGAGAGAATGACTCTAACAATCCGCATCTAAGACCTTGTGCTACGTCGATAAGCAAAATATAGCCGAGTGCAGAGCAATATCGACCTCTCGAATAAAAGTTTAATTGCGAAAGTTGTTTATAGCGTGCAGACGACTACGCGTCTTCTATCTGCCCGCACTTCTTAACTCAGTCAATGACATGTTTACTTATCGAAGCTAATTGTTTGCCTTAAGAATATTACACAACTACTAACTTTTAATACAGTCCCCGTATTTTAAAGTTACTTAATTAATAATAATAACATAACGAAACACAGTTTCATATTTCAAAATGTAAAAGAAAAAGTATTTATGTGTTATACGTAATAAAATTTTAATGTAGGCATTTCTTATTTGTATTGAAGTATTTAAGATTTTAAAAAGTGAAGCAAAATTTTCTTTAATAACATATCATCATGTCATACTAAAATCTATGTAAATGTATATCTGTCACATATTATATCATTTAGGTTACTGGTTGTTTTTATCTTATATACGGCTGTTCGCGTGGCTAAAATAAAGGTTGACATGCATTAGAATTGCACTTTGTGATTTCTATGTAAAATATATTGATACAAATCATTACGCATTGCAGTGTTTGTGCCCAAGTATTCCTTCATGTAGTCCGTAGCAATTGACGTAGCTCAACCGTAGCACGTCACTTCATCTTAAATTTATATAAAAGAATTTTGCCGTCTCCAACTTTCTAGTATCGTTACACGTTTTCGTATTTAATAGTAGAGAAAGTTTAATTGGAGTGAAAATATATTAATTCAATACATATCTCACGACATAACAACCTGTCATAGTTACTAACAATTTCATATATTTGCGTAATCACTATTGCGTGATTACTGTATATTAGATAAAGTTTACTTAGATTAATTTCAATTTGGACTGTTTTTAATGAAATTCAAATAAAATACTTTATAATTATTATATAACTATAGTTTTTTATTAGATAGAAGATATACGTGAGTTTAATCTGTACTTTCCTTTGAAAATTAACTACCTTAACACTCTTAAGTTTACAAACGAGAACGACATCAAAAAGCAAATACAATTAGCCACGAACACGGTAAAACAATTCAAAATGAATAAATAAACGACCTTTGCTTAATAGCAATTGCGTTAGCGGTCACATTACGGTAATGTTTATTTCCAACATGAAGCTTATCTAGTCTTCTCAAACGGCAGTAAAATTGTTGGTTGCAAGGTAGTTAACCCTTGTGGGCGCCGCAGCGAGGGGCGCGGACCGAGGGCGCCCGGTGTGAGCCCCGCAATAGATAAAACAGTGATAGAACATGCACCGCTCCGTAGACATGAATAATTCATTAGTTTCAGTTGCCACTTTTGTTGATATCGGTGGCTTTTCAGAGCTTCACACCGTCAAAAATGTACGTTACGATCCCGCTATTATCAGATCGTGTAACCACGATCTATAAGACGCATTTTTGAATACATGTGTAAAATATTGAAAATTTTACACAGAAGACCATTTGACCTAACCATCTTAATTTAACGTATATAGATATATTGATGTGATAACAGGAGTATCTTTTTTTTAGGTTTAAATCTTACCTAAAAAATTGTACCTGTTATAGAGCCTGTTTTTGAATAGTTTAACCCACCGTTTCTTGGTGCATCACTATATTTTACGTAAGAACTATGTAAATATACATTTTTACATACATTTTCACGTAAGAACTATGTGAATATAGTATAATTATTTATTTAATGTAAGAATTTTAACATAATTTAAATATTACTAACGCGGAAAAAAAAATATTCAAATAATTTCATCTTAACTTAAAGCTTAATAAAAATTATTAGAGGTTCTAAGTTAAACGCGGGACGCTGCGGGTGTAGCTTTAACCGCGAGCTCGCCGTGCAATGATTTACGATTCTTAAAATCCGTGGATTATGTTTATTTGATATCGATAAAGATTCCAAGGTGTACTATTACCTAGGTTCGACATTACAGCAAGTAAAATCTTTATTAAAATATTTTTCTTAACTAAAGATAATCTCTTTTCTAGTTTGAATGACCTTCAAATACTAATGTATTTAATGTTATATACAATTTAAAAAATATCCAGTAAGAGGATATTTTCCTTATTCTAAGGTTTAACAAATCTTTAAAGATTTTACGATGAGAATCTAATGTAAAATCGTAAGTCTAAGTAAATTAAAGCAATTGACTATGGAATAATTATAATGTATAAATGTTTACATAACAGCCGATGAACAAAGAGGAGTAAGGAGTGAAAGCACGTTTGGCTGATCGGGGCGAAGTCAGATTAGACGCGACCGAAAGTGATCCGTTATAATTTCAAGAGCGGGCAGAAGCGGCTGGTACGCACAGATTAGCCCCTTCGATAAACAATAGCATTAGTATGCGAGGACGCGCTGACCGGCGCCGATCAGGCCAGCCGTGCTCGGATTAATTTGCCTCCTGGATATTGTGGCTTCTGTGTCGAGCGTAACGAGAATGCGCTTCTCTCGACGGGATTATGGTGTTTTGTTTAAAAAATTGCCTACACGAGCAAATAAACAGTCAAGTTCATTTTAAATTTCCAGTCAATCATTTTTATAGATTGGTTTCAATGTTTTACATAGCAGGCTGTAATATACACGCTGTTGCAGAGCTTTTCATAAAAATTTCAATGTAACAAATGTTTTAAGTTTACTCTACATAACATGATCGTTGAAGGACAGGTCCATTAAGAAATCTGCATCCATTCTTCGATCATGTGTAAGACTAAACGTTTTTATTAAATATCATATTTACTGTCTCTGCACTCTCTAGTAGAACATCTAATGGAAAAAATGGGTGTCTATTTCACTCATTATTCTGTTACAGGCAAGTAAGGGATCAACATTAAGTTTTTACTCTAAGTTCTTGACATGATAGATCTATGGTATACGCTACTTAGGTACATTTATATTTAAATCTATCAATTAGTATACCATGACGATTTATTTTACTTTCTTTAATTGTAATTATTATTTACGAACTAAAATATTACAAACTTTTCAATTGTCTAAAGTGGGTTTCAACCTGTATTTTCCTATACTGATGTGTCATTGTGGTTTCATGTTTCTTAAGTGGAGGGTGATAGAAGTAATAATAGCAATTAGGTGTAATTTATTTGATTGCCTCAGTACATCCGGTAAAGGACACAAGGACACTCCCACTGCCGCTAAGTAATGAGGTTACCTTTACAAATATGCCACTCAACCATAATAAACTTCGCGTAGCATAGATGTGAGACAGAAGATTTCCCACACTTTTCATGTGGGAAATACTGAATTTTTAATGACCATTTTTTAGTAATTAAAGTGTTGGCAATCAGAAGGATTGATTAAAAATAGTTAATATCAAAGATTAAATAATATAACTGGAGGGGTTTAAAGAGCGCTGTATTTAAAAGATCACAAACAATCCAACATTTTATCAAAACAATCCTGCTTTACGCAATGGCTATATGTATTATATATTCACACATAAGCACAGTATAAACATCATCAAAATTTAAGTCAAAGTTTAAGTCCAATAAATCAAAAGTTAATTTAGTCCAAAATTTCGTGAGAGAGTAGCGATGCGTGCCGTAATGTGTTCTTTACATCAAAAACACATTTAAAAGAAGTTAGATTGGCTTACGGGAGTTGGCGTCTGTCCATACGTAGTTGGAGCCTTTTCGGCGCCCTTAAAGCCAGTCTTAATCTTTAAAGATCTACTACAGATTGTTTGCAAGCATTACGGCCTATCAAAATAATAAGACGGATTGAAACTTCGTAACATGACGTTGCCTCCTATTTACAGACTTTCCTCCACAATTTATGATTAACTTTTACGATAAAGTGTGCTTCTAATAAATAATATGCAAACTTATTTTCACGTAAAACTTCGAGATTTGATAAAAATAAAAAATATATTTTTTCGACATAGGAAACATTATCAGTATATTATGATCGAGTCTATACGTTCTACTAATGGACAATAAGGAACGTGGCAGGTGATGTTCTGATTAATGTAGTAAACACCCATTTTAACTATCAAGAAATAAGGTATCCCTAAGTTGATCTATTAAAAATGGATTTAAATGAATAAACGATTGTGTTTAAAACAAGCTTTATTTCGTTACCTACTTATTTATAATATCAGCACGTGAGATTCACGTATGATTACATACAACTGTTTATATCTCATTCAACACACAATGTAAACAGTCAATACACTCTGTCATTAAAAACACACCCTTTGTTTTTGCTTATATATTATATTTACAATAGTTTCTATGCAGCGTATTCCTTATAATTAGCAATTTGGCAACAGGTTAACGTTAACATTCATGTAACGATATATTATATTTTAATTGACGGTAGAAATTTTCACACGACTTTATTATATATTGTAATAATTAGTATGTAATACGTCAAAGATGTCTGTATGTTTCTGTGACAAGCGAGTACATCTAAGTTAGAATATTTACCAAGTTATATAACCTGGTAGCTTCCCTCTGAGGGGTTGCAACCCAATACCTAGCTTTGGCATTTTCTTGGCAAAAGAACCAATTTTCTATGCCCTCTCCTTCCATACATTTTACAAACTCTTTTACAGTAGTTTTAGATATAGTTCTCAAATAAAAATAAAGAATTGTTCACATTTTACAACTTCTAAAATCATTTCATCTACAAGATTAGATAGATCGTTTTTTTGTTATAAACATCCATAGAGTACTTATGTTATTACAATATTCCTAGCTTTTTTAACAATATATTGTATTGTGATTTTAAGTAATATTTAAAATAACAAAAGATTTTCAAACAATAGTTCCTGCACATCGCTCAGTCTTACGCTATCATACAAAATTTGCTACTATGACATTAGTGCGATTTACAATATTGGTATTATACTCTAACACGTGCTGAAATTTTTAATACACTTTACAATCAGCAGATTAAGAAATGTGGAAGCAAGTTTTCCTTTACGAGACTTTATAAAGCTTATTTGCACTTATAATGTTATAAAGGTCCAGTATTTTAAATTTTTAATCAAAGCTTTCAGCTATAATTATATTTTAATACAGTACCGTGAAAATGTAAGTAAGAAGAATGGTTTATATATTTAAGAGATAACGCAAGAATTTCCCATTGACCACATATTATTAGCCTTGAAAAATCGGTATTATTCTCAAATTTATAAAACATAATGCTGTTTAGGAACTTACATAATGATCAGAAAATCGTAGTATGCGTGCTTGTTGTGTCAAATCACGTGAAAAATCAATTATAATATGTATCTAAAATACGGTAAGCTCTATGTTATTACAGATAAGTGCTCATAGGTGCGTGTAAGAGATTTTCAATAAAATTATTTTTGTCAGATAAGAAGGAGCTCTCTTTTTTATATTTCTTTTAATATAAGTAGTGTGTCTTCAGAAACGTGGAGAAACAAATAATAAATAAAATCCAGGAATGATGCCTGCTTACATTGGCATTATCTGAAATTAAAAAGTTATTGTTAGTATATTTTTCCATAAAACTTACATAAATACCTATTAAAAATACTGAAAATATTTATATAAATAGCATTTACAAAAGGTAAGACTTTTTTATTTTACTCTCACGATTATTTTGACGAACCTACTTCTAAAATATCAAACAACTATCGGAAGACTTGACATATCATGTTTATACTTTAATTTTGTATAATTATGTAATAATTATATAACTAAAAAGAAAATATTTTAATTATTTTTAATACTGAAAATGTAAGAAGTGTACCTGTGACCTGCGATGCACCTCCCACCCAGTTTAGATGCGTCTTTCCGCCACCCTCGTCTGGCTTCTGCTTCCCCTTATCGATCTCGTTCAAGTTTGATTGATACTTCGCTCCTATCCAACATGACACATTTACGTTAATTTACACTCAGTAACTACACAACTATTACAAACTTAATATGGGACATAAAATAATATCTGTATTATTAATAGAATTATTTGAAAATGCGCTTCATGCTTCCAAAATAAAACGAGAACACAACTGCAACTTCGATCTAAATCAAAAAAGAAGCCGTACTGACAGCAAAACTAAAATTTCCAAGTAGACGTAACGACAACTCATTAGGGAAAGGATTCAATATGGCAAGGGACGGGCCAGCGGTCGACCGGCAGTTATTGAAAAGTTGCGCAATATTGTCGAGTGGCCGGGCTTGCCGTAAATTCGTAATGGACGCAAAAAATAAAACAGAAGCTTCGGTCGATGTCCTATCCGCGGCGTTTCGCCACTACACACAAAAACAGCATAGCCGTTTTTAAAAGTTCATTTGATACAATCTCCTCGCAAATTCATCTCTATCGGAAAAAGGATGAAGAATCGTCACCTATCAATTTTCAGGTTATTCATATATTTATGTCAAGTATAAGAAATTGCCACACATGTTAAACACTATTAGTCCAACCTATTATTATTTTCTATATATAAATATTAACAAAAACATACTAATGAATTTCGAGGAGAAAATTGCTAAGTTTGAAACTTGAAGTTGCAAGCTGACACTTAGTTGTTGTAATAGGTTGTTTCGCAAGATGTTGTCGTTGTCCGGCGAACGGGACTTGTTCGGGAAATGCCCAACTTCCCAATACTGGCGAAGAAATGACGCGCGCCAAACATCTTGCAGACTTTATATCTTAATAACGTATTCAAGAATATTTCAATAACAAAATTTTATGGACATCCGTAACATGGTAACGTTTCGTCATGCATCTTTATAGATTACGTGTAACTATAGTTTATCGACGTTTAAACGTGTAGACATTAAAATAAAACTCGTACAAGTCCAGATATATATTGATTATTTTATTTCATGTTTGTTTATAAAAGACTTAAGTATATGTGCTTTACGAGGAGAATAACATTTAAAACCATTTAACAACCCACTGACTGGCGACAAGCAGAGCGCCATAATGGTTTATGATCTATAAACAAATATAACGACCACTAATAATAACTGAAACAGCAGCAAACAATGAAAATAAACTGAACGATCTCAAGGGATACAACTATAAAGGTATTATCGTCTCTTAATCAACAGAATCAGCGGTGTAAAAACCTTGTTTGTTTATGTATATTTATTGTATCGCAAAATTTAATGATCTCATTAACCACACAACTTTTTAATTGATGCGTATAGATCGGAACAGTAAATTATATAATTGTATAGGATGTTTCATTATATCGTCTTAACTTACGGAGAGTTTTATTCGATATAGAACAACAAACGACTAGAACATTTGTCTAGATTATAGTTGTTTTCTTACTCAGCGTATCTTTCGCAGGAGGAGACTATACATTTTATGACTGTTCACATACATTACACCGAGCGTGAGATGTTTTTATGAATATTTCTACGTAAAAAAGTTATCTTAATATTAGATAAAAACCTTTGTCTGTACTTGGCGTGTCACGTCGAGGTGCCCTTGAGGGTGGAGGAAACGTCAACGCTCTAGGGTCTGGTGTGGTTGTAGGCGGTGAAGAAGCTGCAATGTCCAAACTTATTAGTGTTTATTACAACTTAACATAAAATAATCGATCAACAAAAAACTTACTGTACAACCGAATAGTTCCATCCGACTCTCCTCGCGGATTCTTTGCTACACATTTATAGGTACCATAATCGTCCGACACGATATGTCTGATGAGTAATTTCATATGCGTTTTGTACGCAGGTATTCCAACAGTATTTTCCATATGATATTTAGGGCTCTCATGAATCATGTGCCCGTCGTCACGAGTCCAATAATTTAATGAAGTCGGATGAGCTTCAGTAAAGCATTCCAGCGTAACATTGTAATAAAGCGGTGCACCGACGAGTTGATGAGGTATCCATAACATTGGTGGAACTAAAATTAAAATATTTTAAAAATTAAATGTAAATTGAATATGAACATGCAGCAATAGAATTAATGTTATTTAATAGTAATAAAAGCGTACTTACAATCTACGCTCACTTTGACACGTTTGGAGACTGTAGGTGGAACGCCGTTACTAGCTATACACAAGTAAGCTCCCATATCTAAACGAGATATCCTCGCCATCTCCAAAACCTCACCTTCCCATTCGGTAACTGAAAAAATCCTTGTTAGTAACAGAGGTGTGCCTAATAAATTGAAAATTAATTGACGCATCTAACCGGTATAGCCCTTGCTAATGGAGATTTTTGAGTTGTCATCCCGTTTCCACTTGATGGTGGGCTTAGGAGAGCCATTAGCGCGACAGGTCAGAGTGACGTTGGCGCCCTCTCGGACGATAACGTCGCTCGAACTCAACGAGTCGTCGATGGACGGGGGCACTGTAAACATCGATAAGTTAACATACAAAGTTTTACGTCAGAAACTTTTAGTCCAATTTATAAATGGAACGTAAGTATACGCGAATAAAAACTAATTAGCTAATGGAAAAACTTTTCAGCTTGATTAAGACATATACTAAGAATAGTTCCTGGGTTCTTCAATGATCTAATCGTAAATATTTAATAATTGAGATATCCCCAATAATTTATTGTACAAAGATTTTAGAAGTGCAAGTTTTAAGAAAATACTGGGAAGAGGTGAAAATTACGAGTAATAAGTCAGTATATAACTTTTAGTGTCTTGTGTTATAAATCACGGCATTCAATTACTCTACCCAATTACGAACACAAATTACTACATATTTTGTATTTTTTTTTATATAAGCAAGATGACAATCTTGTTGATGATAAATAATAAGATATTAATGAAATTCTGAAAATAGGAGTTTAAAGCTGTTTTAGGAACGTTCATTAATACTTTTAAATCTTATTACTTTTTAAATTAACACATACGTCATCTATTTTTTCAACACTAAACACTTGCCAACAACATGCAGATATCCAAATTGTGTTTTTGCTGTGACTGTGTTTATTTGGCACATGTAGCGTCCTCGGTCTTCTTCTCGTACATCGGAGATATGAAGAAACCATGTCCTGTGCTTGTCATGGGTCACGCTCACCCTAGGATTCCTTGTTATTACGTGATTATGTACAGTCAATATGGCTGATTGTTCGAAGTGCATCCAAGCGACCTAAAAATTAATATTAGTTTAGATTTTTTATTCCTAATTTTTTAATAGAAAATATCAATTATATGACTGTCTGTAGTTTCATATACAGTCGAACCTGGATAAGCGAGAACTGGATAAGTGAGAAAACTCTATAAGTGAGAGTAATAGCCAGGACCCGTC
>JAOSYY010000003.1:4333127-4348669 GCA_025727935.1 Hebomoia glaucippe
ATTAGCGAGAAACTCGTGTTAGTGAGAAACCTCTATAAGCGAGAATGAGATTTTGCTCCCTTGAACTCTCGCTTATCTAGCTTCGACTGTATATTTAATAATTAATGTTTTAGTGATCATATACAAAAGCAGGATTTTTTATAATATGTATATCTGTAGATTAGATATTCCGAGGAATATAAGTATTTAATTCATGACAAATAAAACTTAAGTACCTGGTTGTAATATCAAGAAATATTATATTTTTTTCTTAAAATGCTTATGAGAATATATTCGGTACTAATAAGAGAAATAAAATTTGTATTATTTTAAATTGTCAATATTGCATTTCAAAACAGCGTAGACATACTCATATATATAGTATATATACGATAATATAATTAATTCACGCGAAAAAGACTGATATTAAATTAAGTACAAAATTTCTGAAATGTTGATTCTTTAATAATAACCGCATGGAAAAATATTAGACGGACAACCGATGTGACATTAGTTAAAGTCTATATTACATAAATCATGAGTACTTGACTTGACCTCGCACACTTTTTCTCGTATGATGTACCCTTAATAGCTAGTTAGTACTGGTATCTGGTTCACATGTGTAGGTAAAATATTATACATTTATATTTAGGAAAATACTGACGGCTCTGGTAAAAGTTAGAAACCTTAACTGCAAAACGACTCATTTTTAACCATTCAATTATAATTTGTTTTTTATGTTCACATTGCAATACTTAGATATACGAATATTGGCTTTTTAGTCAATCAAATATAAGCGCTGAACTAGGTTCGGATGCTGGAGATTTTTAATTATTAAATAAAGAAGGTGCCTACATAAAATTTACAATGAAACACCTTATTATGTGAGGATGATTATTTTTTATATAACTTTTGTATACAACACATGTTTACTCATTTAAGTATAATCTATTATATTTTATGAGAAAAATGAACAACAATAAAAGGACATGAACAAACAAGAACACTTAAATTATGAAGGCAACATCGGAAATCAAAAATAAATATCTTTAATTGACATCTTAAAAAGTATATTGTAGACGTCCCTGTAAGTTCCGATCATTTATATTTTTCAAAACTGAGTGACACAGCGGAAATTAAGAAACGTCGCCTATAACTTTTAAATTATTTGAAACTGAAAATAGCAACTTATAATATCATAGATGAATAACATTATATTTCATTATTATATTTCAATATTTGATCCATTTACTAAACATAAATATTAGGTTTGCGTTCTTAAATAATTACGAATACTGGAATTGAACACTTACGTTATTAACTTTTGATAGATCATTTAAATTTTTAAATATATGTCTACAAATAAAGTTAAAAAAAACTGGCCAGTGCATAGTACAGCAAATGAAAAAACATCAACAGTTGTCGAAATTGAACGCTCATGGTTTGCCATTAGATGTCAGGTTTGTACGAGTACAAAGCTACACGGTTACACGGCGCGAGTGTGGAACGCCGAGCGCGGCATCTGCGTAATTGCATATAGCTGCCATCGCGCTAGTCTTCGCGCCAATTTCCACAGCATTAACCACATAAAATGAATCTCACTGAGATTATTGTGTTTCAAACAATCCCGCCACTTTTAATTTCAACTTTAAAATGTTTTTTGAAAAGAAGATTGAGATTTTAAATTAAGTTTTATGTACAATTTTGACTGTACTATTTATTTTAAAAATGAAAATTCTCTAAACGAACTCTAAATAGTATTTATATAGCTTATGTGAAAAAATTTCCGAGTAGTGTTGGCTTATGTTTTCTACGTATTTACGCGTATTTTTTTAAACACTATGTTCGAATTCAGACTAATAATAAGGTCTCTTTTAAATCAGCATGTGTCCTGTATTCGTAAAATTTATAACCCCAATAACGACGTTAACTGATTGTAAAGTATAAGAATTTCTTCGTAAAGAATAGTATATTAATTTCGTAGTACTTCATTCCAGCCAAAATAAGTGTAAGTTGCTGTTGGCAAACTATTCTAACTTAAACTGTACACTAAAACTTTGATCGTTATAAATTAGGACAGTATTGATAAAATTGAAATTGCGTTAATCGTCGTCGTAATAAATCTTAGCTCTTCTAAAGTGATGAGTGCAAAATCAGGTGTAATCGTGGTATAAGTTTAGAAGTTCATGGAACAAGCTTCATCTCTTAATCTTGTTAAGTTTGAATCATGGATAGTTATTTTTATCAAGATAGCGAACGGTGGTAATATCAGAGAAGTTTGTTAGCTAAAACTCGTGCCGGGTCACATCTTACCTATCTTAAATGATACGGCTCTGAGCCTCTGTCTAATTTATAATGGACTTGAGGAAACTTTACCCATTTTATTATGCAATGGGACAGTAACCCCTCTAATGACGACGACCTGACTTCTCGTCGTAACCTGAGCTTTCTGGGTTATTAAACAAGGCTTAATATAATAAATGATTTTAGCGCAAGTAATATAGGCATTATAAGTAGTCCGTACCTGACAATGATGTGGAAGTAAAATTAAATCTAGATCGTGCAAGATCTATTCATTGTGTTTTGTCTGCTTTGAAAATCGTAGTTCCACGCTGTAGGTTACACTAATTCCATAGATTTTGCCATACTGAATTTAGTTTATTCCTACTGAATAATAGAAATAGAACATTCAGTTTCAGTAACAATATCATAATGTTAATTAATGTTGCAAACTTCATATTACAGTTTGTATAATAGTGGCTGTCGGGCCCGTAGTTTAAACTAGACTTACGCGTATTGCAGAGGTGTCGACCGTGGAGAGACCGCGGTGTCGGCTGATGTAAATCTGATCTACGTAATTGTGGCCGGCGTCTAATCTAATCAGAGCGATGTGTCCGTCTGCGCTACGCTGATTCAATTAGGAATCTCAGCCCAGCGTCTACCGGTGCTGTCGGATGTATAGCCTTATCGTAATGTCAATATTTTGAATACATTAGTTTCAACGGTGAATACTGAGGTTTACTCAAGTCGTATCTGCACTGTCCAGGTGTATGTAGAGCACGTACTAAGTTTATATACTATTATTATGTACGTATCATTAAGTTTTATAAATTACAAAACAAATAATAATATGAGGTACAGATTCATTCATAATGAATTGAATTAATTGTATGTAATAGATTAAGGAAACTTATATATTGTTATCTATACTAATATTATAAAGGAGAAGAGTTTGTTTGTTTGTTTGTTTGTTTAAACGCGCTAAATCCCTGGGCCCATTTGAAAAACTATTTTAGTGTCGGATGGAACATTTATCGAGGTAGGCTATATTATATTATCAAACAAATTAGGGATAACCCAAGGTGTAAAAATCGAAATGAACGTGAGCGAAGCCGCTGGCAGAAGCTGGTAAGATATATAACATCATTATACAATAACAAAAAGATTAGAATTTTATTTAATATAAGTTTTATTATTATAAATTCTTATTTTTGGTTTTTAAGTCTTCGACGAATAAATTACTTTAGAAGTTTCATTTTATTGTCTGAACATTAAGATAGAATTAAAGAGAAATCAAAATTTTACAAGCGGTTAAGAGATAAGCTTTGAGTGTTGAACTTGTGGGTTGAACATCGTATAGCGGTCGGGTCGCTACCAAATATTTCCTAACGTCCCAACTTAATTCGGAATTTGGATAATAAAATCTGTAGTATAATGAAACTACAAACTTAATAATATACTGTCTTACTAAATCAACCAAAGTATTTTATCTACACTACTACTTTTTCATGATTTCATCTATATATTCATACGTAAATCAATAAATACTGTTCTCTTTTGAGAATATTAATGGCACAACGTTGAGGTTTAAACTATAACAAGAAGAAGAACAACAGTTAAAATGTGAAAAGTAAAAGAATAATATTATAATTTTATTATATACATTTATTAACACAATGAGTGATGTTTAAATTGCGAATTCTGAGCGCTCACTACTAAATATAGATAAAAAAACGAGTATGTTTAAAGTTACGAGCATTCTCGTTTAAATTTAAATTTATTACAAAATTATGTATTTTAGTTATACCGTCGCTGGGCACTTAATGAGGCCAGTATGCAATGAAGCCAGCAGATGCAAATATGATATTTCAAATGTCGGTAGCCGCGGACTAATTTCATTCGTCTGCGGATCCTAAACGAGTTAGGGCTGTTGCGAGACGTCATTTGTTACCAATTGCATAAAATTTCATTCCAAACATATTCAATTTTTTATTCGATGCAATGGTATAAAATTGAATCAGGCTAGACGAATGCAAAGTGACTGTAATAATGGCTGAAACCTCTTCAGATTTGTGTTTTTTATTTTGATTGGCAGTCCTACCTTTTAATACTAATTTATTATAATATATAAATAATCTGTTATTTTCAACAATATCATAAATATACTTTAGTTAAATATTTCAACAAAACTGGGATGAAATAAGCAAAAAAATTTGTTTTTTTTTCAAAATAATAAAACCGGGTACCGGGTTCGAGTCCCAGTCGGAACGCAGTTGCATTTATAAATATGTAATTTGTGTTCTGCCTCGGGTACGGGCTGTATGTGGCCGGACGAATGTCAAAAACACAGGCATTTCCAGTATTAAATGTGGTGGGAGGAACTCTGTCCAGGTCAGGTACCACCTTTCGTAGATGGATGAGTCGTGAAGTGCTATGAGCGTTTTGATTTCAGTCTATGAATTTCCGAGTCTTCGAAATGAAAATAAAATAAGGCCTTAAGATTGGCAACGCGTATAGATGTACTGATCTTAGAGGTGTCCATGGGCGACAGAAATCGCTTAATAAGTGAACTGTATGCTCGTTTGCCTTCCTATAGCATAAAAAAAGGAGATCGGACACTTCTCAAATAAAATGAAAAAGTTAGGAAAAATCATTAAACCTTCTTTAAGAAGATGACGTTCATTAACTTGTTATCTTTTAAGCACCTTTAATTTGAACCCGTCTTTCTTTTTATCTTAATTTGTGGGATAAAGTTAAACTTGTGTGGTTCAAGAGATGCTCGCGGCCCTCAGGATATGCCTGCAAGGCGTCGTTTGATTTATAATGGACTCGTTGCAAACTTTAGCCATTCTGCCGCGGCACGAAACCTCCTTAACGACGGACCCCATCGCTGGAGGCGTTGATTCGTAGACGTGTTTAATAATATTACGACAGATTTAATTATGAGACGTTTAAGGAGGCTCATCTTACCCTATTATCTTTATTTCGTTTGCCTTAGCCCGCGTAAGTAAAGTTCTCCCAAAGTTTTATCTCTCCATCTTGTAACTAGATATGTACGGAGATATCAAACACGTACGTATGAATTTGGAAAAATGAACCGTTTCAAATATTATAAAGTCTTACCACAGACTCAATAAAGCAGAAAAATGCGAATAACATTCAATACGTAACGTTTAGAAATCTTTGGGAGACTGTACTGAAATTTTTTAATGACAAAGGGCTTAGGTGTGTGTTCATGTTTTACACAAACATAACTATTGTTATGTTCGTAAAAGCTTTATTAAGTGTATAAAGCCAAAACGAATATAGTAAAACGATGGCACAATAAGTAATGCAAT
Organism: Hebomoia glaucippe; assembly: GCA_025727935.1. Lineage (NCBI taxonomy): Eukaryota > Metazoa > Arthropoda > Insecta > Lepidoptera > Pieridae > Hebomoia > Hebomoia glaucippe. The sequence continues at coordinate 4,338,725 of JAOSYY010000003.1, forward strand.
GGCACACACAAGAAATAAGTGAACATCTTGCACGAGACGGCTTAGCTTACTTTTACTAAAAGCCCACTTAGAGATCTCTACGGCTACGGATTTGTGACAAGGGTCCTTCAGCTTTGCGATCTTCAACCAATAAGATATTTTTGGATTGATGTTAGTTCAGATTATCTATAAAGTTATAAAACACTAATGGACATATTCATTAAGTATTAAAATATTTTTGCTTTTTATCTTAGCAAATATTTTTTGTCATTGGTTATTTTTTCATAGAGGACTTACGATTTCGTTGTATTTTGAATTTCAGGAACTCTAAATTTGCGTTACAGACAACTCGCGACTTTACCGGGAACCTCAAAAATGCACAAAACTCCTTTTCAATTTTTCGCTATGCAATGATAGAAACAGATTCACTAAACAAAACAACAGAATATCTCTTAAAGTTCAAACTTAATAAAATAAGTGTAATTTCATCTAGAATTATAGTTGTGCCCCTATCAAGGCACGAGAAATATGCCAGAATTTGAACAGACTGTAGGTTACTCGCATGCGGCGCGAGTGTAACATTGCTGCGACTCGTTGTGGCATGTTATTGCAAACCCACATACGTGTTCCCGACTATCTGACATTTCATGCCGATGAAGCTACGTGCACATACTTCCTACATCCCCCGTCCAAAATTTAATTACAGTTATTTTCATACGTAGCCAGTTTAGAAATGTACCGATGTACGTACACATTATTTCCCTCTGCGATCTTGATAAAATAAACTATACGAGATTAAATTTACCAAAGTGTAAATGTTAAACTATTTCAGCCCTAACAGCTGTAATGTAATTAATAACTATATGATAAACGTTAATATTGTTCTTTTCAAATTATTTAATTGAAACGCTAGAACAAGCATACAGTAATTAGAAAATAGTAGAAAGGGGTTTATTTCTAGCGTATTTATGGAGTGCTCCAAAAAGTAATCGAATCAATTCGATATTTTTTGTGAAATCTACAATATCTTGTATTTACAGAGGCTATCTATTATAGGACTTTTGTAAAGTGATTAAAATAGATTTGAAAACTAAAGAAAAGACGAAAAGATAAAATGAAAATTGTTACCTACAAAGTTCATTCCGTGTAATTGTTTGACAGATAGTTTTGTCATAAATGTATGATGTTGTGTACGAGTATAGTATCAAAATAGGTTTTAGTTATATATAATTTTGCTAACAGTAAGTGTTTTGATTGAAATTTCAGTATTTGTAAACTACGTCGAACACTGTTTCGCAATTGAATTGTTTGTACATTTACCAAAACAGACTATTGATTTTAGGTATTAATAATATGCTATAAAACTGTTTCGTTAGATATTAAAATGAGTTTCTTATTATAATACAAGGTTTTTATCAGAACCGGTGTAACTCTATATTGGTAGATCTAATATTCTGTTATAATGTTTGAGAAAAGGGAGGAAAGTTGTCAGTCTAGCAAAATATGTCGTGTGAGTTAATAATTCTCCATAAAAAAGACGAAAGAAAATCTTTTTAACCGATGCGGAAAACTAATGGCACAGGCGAAGCTTTCGAGACAATCCGCTTCTTGTTGTCAATACAGGGCAACCGTGATGCCTCCCGCCTTAAGCCTTTATTTCAAGAATACTATCTTGGCTTTTATTGTGCCCGCATAGTGAATCGTGTCACTCTTAACGTGTTTCAGTAAATATTATAAAAAAATAATTCCCATTAATAAATTTTCATGTAAATCTTATATTACTAATAGCACTACATTTATTTCTATATTTCATAAGTTTAAAAGGTAAATAAATATATATTTTATTTTACTATCAGCTTGCCCAGGATTCGAAGATTCTGTATAAATTTTGATACAATATTTAAAATATTATTTTTTTAATATTTACGAGACTATTATACGTTTCAACATAAACTATGCCAAATCTCTCATATGTATGAGCTTCTTATAAAGCGATCTGAAGTTTGCATTTCGTATGCACCACGTACCACTAATTTTTTTCGAGTTATATTGAAACTAACGTTGTCTTTGAATTAGAGCATTGGAACATAGAATATTAAATCTATCTTAAATCACGAAACAGGGTATATAATATTCAGTGAAGAGTAAAGTCACGAAATTTTCTTTCTAAATAGCAATTACCCGCTCTTAGGACGTGGCATTTTAATTTAAACTACAATGTTTGCATATAATTCGTATTTTAACTCCTAATAAATTATAAGTTCCGTCCGGGTCACGTACCACGGTTCATAGATGGAAAAGTCGTGAAATGCTGTGCGCGTTTCGATTTCAGTCTTTGAATATCCAATTACTCGAAATGAAAATAAATAAGGCTCGCTGCAGAATGTCACAAAATTTGCCAAAATTATGTAGTGTGGACTGTGTGTACTTCTTTAAGGTTGGCAGCGGGTCTTCTAGATGAAGATGTTCATGGACGACAGAAATAACTTAGTATTAGTGAACTGTGTGTTTCTTTGTTTCCCTATTGCGTATAAAAATATTATTATACGTTTGCAGTGTTTTAATTAATATTATTATTATAAAGTTGATATTTAATTGAATTAGGTATTCTAGATATCTACTATGATTAGAATGTAAAGTCTTCTACCTGACATTTGTCTAGGGTTCAGTTATAGGTCGAGTTTGAAACTATTAATATTGTTTATTAAAACAATACAGCCAACAAGGTTGAATTTCAATAATTCATATACAGTATTTCTATTAATTTGGGTTACTAGATATATACATATACGTATTTTTTTTATATTTCCCAATTTGTCGCTTGTTTATGCCCAGAACTTGTATTAATATTTTCCTTTGCATTTGTATTAGAAACTTGAATCAAAATAAAAAGTAAAGTATCTGTGGTATCAAGTAAAACTTTTATGCCGTTAATTACAGAAGGAATAGCGATTAAGTGGTCAAGATGTTAGTTGATAAACTTGTTCTTCGATGTTCATAAAACGTTTTAGTTTTTTCAACTTACCTTATAGGAGCCGAGGTTTTTGACTGAGCAAGCGAGCCGCACGCTGCGACCCGCTGGAACCGTTACGTTTTGAATGACGTCTGTGAACTCAGGCTCCTCCACCACTAAAACAACAATTACAATAAATTATAACATAGGACAATTATCACTCCAATTTATCTGCACTTATTCAAAAAGCTAACAAAGCTTTTCCGTTATGAGGACACTTTTCTGTCAAAAGATGCGATTTGTAATTCTCAAATTATCAAAGTAGAATGCTTTTAAACAAATTGAGTAGGCGATAAGAAATAATGTCGTCGTTTATCAAGCCTGGAGATAGATGACTACTGTTCTGCTCTGCCCATTTTAAATGCGTTTGTCTAAGAATCGATAAATTGCTTCTTTATAACTGATTCACAAAAAATATTCATGTTATGACAATATGGTATTGAATGGTGTTATGTTAATAAAATATGTGTCAAGAATACAAAGAGGTTATGAGAAATTTGTCCGGGGATGTGCTGAGTAAACATTTGTCATTCGTTGAGCGGAGGGAGTCGGAAGGGAGTCGCGACAAGTCGACGACACGGAGTTGGCCCGGCACGAACTCCGCATACAGACACCGCACCACACTGTTTGGTAAATAAACTTGCTCGGTGCCGATAGTTCCCTCTTGTTTACGTATCACAGTCTAGTGCAAACTGCCACCAGTAGTTTTATTTTTGCCACTTAATGCTTATTGATGTGTCCGTATAGAACTTTACACTCAGGTAATTGCTCCACGATTGTAACGCCAACTAGACTGTCAACTGTAAATATGCATGAATTATTGAAATATAAACATTTATAGAAGTAATACGTGGAATATGATAAAATTAAATAGATATATCTGAGGAATCTCGATGAACGTGGCAGTGAGCATTGCAAGTTAGCATTTCTAATGTGTGAGCAAGCACTAAGACATAGCCGACTGAAGATGAAAGCACTGTTACGTGTTTGCTCACCTGATCGTATTAGCTCTAAGCACGATGCTCCATTTTCTACCCGACTGCTCACACTCAACGGATGTAAATCGCGCATTACCATCCATAACGCACCCTATTAACCGTGTCTATGCTTTCCCGACGAATGGAGCTATTAATTAATATTTGTACTCATGTTTTCTTTAGATACTTCGTATCAAAATACTAAGAACATTTCACTTATTTGATCAACTCAAAAATATTCTATAAAATTGCCTTCTATCCCCGTTAGCTTATTAATATAGGTAAAGATATAAATGTATCTATTAATATTTTTGCGACAAATATGATATAAAAAATACATACAGACGAACTTAGATCTTACCCTTTTAGTGAAGTCGGCTTAAACGCCCCACGATTTTGCTCACAATAATACTAATACTTTTCGTTTATTGTTGTTTTGTGCCTATATTCAAAAATATTTTTCACTTTTTAGTTCGATCGAAAAAATATAGTTAGAAGAAGCTTACAAACAAACGTTTAAAACACCTTATCAGAATATGATAATTCCTTTTTAATTATAGAACTAATAATTAATAGCATCATTTGAGTGTGGAACGAATTACTTTTTTTACAATTTAATACTGAGGATTTGTGTTATTTTAAAATTGTATTTGCTTCTTCTACAGTTGCAATGTGGGTAATTAAAGACAATGATTTTAGCGAACTATAGACGCTATCAATAATCTTAGAGCATACGTGGTTAATGGGTGCGTTCAGAGGTATTTAGGGGTTAATTAAGGAACCGCAGAGATCTTGCTAAGGGTAATCCCTTCGTCACCGGTGGCAAAACGCTATTACACATGCCTTACAAGAGACTTCAGTGGTTAATTAATACCATAACAATTTTAGTTACTGTTTAGGACGAGTTGTATTAATTTTTAACTGGTATATATTTTATATATGTCACATAATTATATTTAATATGTTTAAAATCCATGAAGGTTTGATTAAAATCTTGGCAGGCTATCCTCGCCGACTAATCCTTTACTCAATATTGTGTTTATTAATTTGATCTGAAACACACGAAAACTAATCCCACTACACTCGGTAATGTAAATTGTTGTGGAAAGGACAGGACTGACTAAATATTCCCAAACTAATAACAGTAATAACGAATAGGTCTGCGCCGTCGGAGGCCTCTAACTCAGGAATAATCTCATAATATTAAAGCTGGGCCTTATGCAAATCAAGAGCGGTCACTCGGAAGTCATCAGCGGAGCGCGTCACGGGACCGCCGCAAATTGACAGCCCTACGAGTCGACAAATTGTTTGTGGCTATACTAGCTCCTCGTTATAATTTCTATCATGCGCAAATGACAAATAATGTGCCTCTTTAGAGGGATATCTGTATTATCCTTTAAATTAACGTATCGAACTGTTTACTGATTTGTATGAATTGATAATGAATCATAAATACATATTCTCAGCCTTTTATGTATATAAAATCCGTTTAAAATAATATTTCATTTTTAATGCAATCATATAAAGTAAATAAAAATGTTGCTTATTGATCTTTTACATCCTAATTTTCTTCAAAATAAAATGAACTCGTTTGTACCTCCTGATTAACTGGCTAGTAAACGTGAACACACGTAATATGAATCAATAAATGTATTCCGGACAGTAAACGTTGTCCGTTTTTTCAACTTGGTTCCGTTCGTTTCATATAGTCTTCCTACTATCTCCAATTTATATTCGTATTTTTCAAATCTAACCTAATTCAGACTTTTTCTTGAATTCACGCCAACTCTCACACTCACTCACACTTTGTCTAACGAATATTCTGTCAGAATTTTAAAAATATCGTATTCACGTTAAAGTTGACAAAAGAGAATGTAAAAATTTGCATGATCACATTGTTAGTGAATGAATTGTTATTAATATTTCACTAGGCTTGGTTAAGAAAAAATATGAAAACATCAACAAACATACTTACAAAGAAGTTGCCTAAATCAATTTTCGCAAGATCCTCTAAATATATATAAGATTTCATTTGTATCTAAGTAGTGACATATTGTATTAATCAGCTTATTTCTGTTCTGAGAAAGGTCTTGGGATATCTTATTAAGTATTGTATTACCACACCTCTACTGATAATGGTCACGTACAACGTCATAACATAATGAAACTAATATTCATCTGTTGTTACAAAATGAAATATTAGACTAAAATTTCTCCTGAGTTGTATGGGGTACTATATTAAAGCATTTTTAATACCAAGAGTTCATGTCAGTATAAGTTTAATATTGTATACTATCTTCTGTAATTGGAGCTACTAGCAATAGTAGGTTTTATTACTCAACCCAGAGCTCTCGACTTTTCGTTTACTAAAAAGTCTATTGGAAAGAGTCCAAATACTACGTAAGTAATAAGCGCCGTAACACACCCTTTGCTGCTAAATGCTGTGTATAGTTGTTTTGTTTTTAATTTCTCAATCCAAAAACATCTTTTATGTAATACCAGTTATTGGATATTGAATAGAGTTTCGTAATCGGTTAGAAACTTATTTCATAAGCGACCGTCGATAATAAAATCTGTTGGCTTAGCGTGTTTTTAGTGTCAATGTTTAAGTTTATTCGTCCCTTGTAACAGATGTTGCTTGTAATATTCTCATATACGATCAAATTCTTTTAAGAGAAACGTAGATAAAGAACATGGCGTCGGATGTTTGGACGCTTCGGACTTTCACTTATTTGTATGCCTCACCCTTCGCGGGACGGGACGTGACTATTCGAGATACATAAACCCTGAGTGAATACAGAAAATAGAAATAAAGTATCATAATATTATCTTTCAGTGGACGGATTGTGGGAGACTATCTATTTGTTTTGTTGTTGCCTTGCTCACAATAACCCTTATAACGGTCTTAAGTGTAGCATAAATCATTTATTCCACTATTTGATTTACTATGTTTTAAACAATCATCCGTCTTTAAAGTCGAGGTTTACGTTACGTAAATATATCATACAATATGATGCTATGAAACGATTATTATGTAAAAAGCCGTCGAGATTATCATTTGTTGTATGGTACTTTTCTGGGATCTCATATTCTTTAAAATCTTTTAATCTCATTCTTAGAAAGGATGATCATAGATTTAAAAAAGTAGTAGCAAGCGAAAAAAATTTCGAGTACGGAAGACAGCTATATAATATAGAACATATGATCAGTTCTAGTACTTAAAATGAATCTTTTATTTTAACCAATTACCTTATATTTATCTACAACAATGTCTATGTATTTATAAAATTTTTACTTTGGACTTTTACAGCTTTTATTAATTTGTGTCACCACAATTTTTTAGAAAATTTAATTACTTTGAATAATGGACATGTATTGATATTTTTTTTTAAATTAATAAAAGTTTGATTAAATTGGTTGAATTAAAGAAACACCAATGGAGATAAACAACAATTTAGGGAACTTCAAGAAACTCTTTAGTGTTAATTAGATGTTTATATTTAGTGAAAAAAAAATACACACTTGTCGAAACTCCAATGCGAGGTCATGTCGCGGTCAGTTAAGTGGAAGTACGGAAGCAGATGTTGACAGTTCACCCACCCCTCTTTTCATCCTCCTGTCACCCATATTCGTTGAAACGCCCATTCAATTTCTTGTTTCCTCATAAAAGAAATATTCGGGCAAAACAAACCTTGGACATCGTAAGTCATACACTTCTCTTTTTAGTTTACCAAGTATCAATATTCTTAGCGTACATTCGAAAGAATGCTGATTATGGTTAAAGAAAAAACTTGACAAAAATGAATACTTGCAGCGCAACAATATATATTATATTTTAAAACAACGTTTTAATATTTTAACACGTGCAAAAGTTTGTGTTATAATACTCGTTAACAAAATAAAAGTTATTGTGCAACAGACAAAAGTATTAACGTTGTTTTACGTGACCAACACTGAAATAATGTTTTCAGTGCGTGAAATTGCAATGCAGAGTGACCGTCATAAATTCAAACTTCATCGTACAGTTGTTGAACATTACAGATAAATATTATAACAATTATTTGAAATTTTAATAATAAAAATGTATTATTTAGACACGATAATATTCATAAAAGTACATATGTTATTCAATAATTTCTGTCCTTCCTGTGTACATAGATCGAACAAGAATTCTGCTGAATTTAGAATTGAGAAATTAAGAGCAATTCTTAAACAACATTAAACACCGAAATACCTGTTTTAGCGACTCCACGTTTACATAATACCATTTCTTAAGTCTGATCACTAATTGAACAAGTGTTTTGAAGCTCGCGGGCGCGTAAGTCGAGAGATCTAATTAAAGCACCTACCGCGGTAAGCCGCCGAACCCCAGTCGGAGCCTATTATCACGCCTCCACCTCCTATTAGCATTGTCTCCTCGAGGGCGATACTTATCTTTATTTAAATTCACTTCTTGGTAATTGGGTTGACGAGTCGACAACGTGATTTGCATTGATGAGAATTGGCCAGTGTATCCGGATACTGTAACTTTCTAACTTCCCCTAATTCATTTTATTGTTTTTAAATAGCCGGGATGATTTTACTGGCGGCATATTTTAGAAGGTTGAATATTATTTCTTATATTTTCTATTATCAAAGACTCCAGTCACAGATGTAATCATAAAATTCACAAAGTAAAAGCTAAAAGAAACTGTAACGAGTGAGTTGGTTTAGACCTAGTAATTATTTTTGTAATTTGTTTGCTCGACATAGGCGTCGTGACAATCTTGATAGTAACTGCGTATGAGTGCAGTCAAAGAGGATGCGCTTGGTTATTTCTCATTAAAGCGTACACGATAAAATCACACAGAGTCGTTGCCTCATTAAAATCTTCTGGTGCGCGCATCTGTAAGCCTTTTGTGAAGGCAGCAACGCTACGCTCTCGACGCCTTTCATGTGTCATTTCGGGCACAATACCGCGCGGCGAGGGACGCTCTACCCCGCTATTTTTGCTGTGACATGTCGGTGTGCGCTTTTTATCAGTTTATCGGAGAATATAATATTATTTAATATTTGCCTTTGCAATTTATAAATCCGTTTGGCAGTAATTGTAAGCTAAGATTGTTCCTTCCAATTACAACTTAATAGAAATAGTGATTATGTATAGTTAATATTTATTGCAGTATTGAAGACATATCTTTTTAACATTCATTCAATTGTGTGCTTTAGTATGCTAAAGCATACTACATAATTTTTGAAAAAAATATTTATCAATAGTGCATAGAACTGATCTACATCATTTATAGTGAAAAAAATAAGTTATATGATCGTCTATACATGCCTCACATAAGAAAGACCATTAATATATGTTACATAAGTTAAACCATTTGAACAAAATACGGGAGTCCAATATTTAACGTAGTTCACTTTGCATATTCACAAGGTGGTCGGGCGGAAAACCACACCTTCCGACTTTGAATGGTAATGATGCCTATTAGCGACAACTAACTACGCTCTTATTTAATTTTACACTTTTATTGCTTCTGTAGAAAATGTGTTTAAATTTAAAATGGAACCGAAACTAATAAATTGTAACTATATTTTTTATCTTCACAACATTTTAAATTTTAACTGACTATTCTTAGATAACTACTATGTTAGTATAAAATAATATCCTGCATCTTTTCTTTAAGCGTTGAATTGTTTTCAAATGCCGTATTCAAAATATTTCTGAGATATTAAAGAAATATATTGGTTTAAAACACATTTGAGTAACAGCAATACTGGTGTTTCAATTTGATAATAGAATATGATGAAATTGCAAGATTTTGTTAATTTTCGTTACAAATAACGCTATTTGAATACATAGATATGTAAAACTTATCTTCCTATATATGAATTTGATCGTCTTGCAGTAGGTCTTTAGGTCTGTGTAAATTGTTAACAAAATCAATAATAAAAAACGTAATGTTTTTGAAAACGTGCTAATTAGAAATA
>JAOSYY010000003.1:4348769-4361938 GCA_025727935.1 Hebomoia glaucippe
CTTTAGGTCTGTGTAAATTGTTAACAAAATCAATAATAAAAAACGTAATGTTTTTGAAAACGTGCTAATTAGAAATATTTGTGAAGTGTCCCCATCAATTTATAGCAACGTTATACAAGTATGAACAACTCAGTGTCGCTAAGTAAAATTTAGTAAAATACATGAACCCACTACGCTACCCTCTAGTAAAGTAATAAACATGCAAGGTTTTTAATTTCTGTCACAGAAAGCCAATAAATTTTAATTAGTTAAATAGCGACATGAAATGAGCGCCGTTCTTCCGACCTCCGGTGTCAGTACAATGCGAGTCACGAGCCGTGCGCTCGTTCCCGGAGCAGCAACACAGCATAAATAACCCTGTATGTTCATTTCATACAAATTCGCGGAACATGCCAACTGTTTTGCATTGACTAAAAATGTCTTTGTAATAATTACGCTTTGAATTTGCAACTATAAGTTCATGCTGACATGTTCAGACTGTTGCTGGAATACATAAATAAGATGGTTTTCTACAATTTTATTCATGTTTATTTCTATAAAGACTACTACATTTCCCTTACAGTATACGTCAAATTTTGAAACCTTATCAAACGTGTTATATGTCTGCATCAGATTTAAAATTTAAAAAACAGTTGTACAACTGTGAAAAAGACATACATATTTTAGATTTATAAGTCGTTTTTAAGTATTTGAACTGCATTGCGTAACTGCATGAGCTACGAAATTGCTACAAAACTCTACACTATAACTAGGTAAAATTGAAATATATAAAATACATATTAATGTTATTCTAAGTATATATCAAAATTACTATTCAGAAATCTTAGAGAAAGTTTATTCGTAAATTTCAACATTTTACTAATCTAACTTTTATATCATTATAGTAGCCTTCTATTCAAAGAACGGCGTTATAACTAATTTAAAATCTTATTGAATGGTACAAAGGGAATTTATTCAGCAGCAACGTCCCTGTCTGAACACATTCATTTTACTAAAGAAAATCTGTTGTGTTAGATATCTTTGATAAGCAGCCATGCCACTAGTATGTAGATCTATGCTTAGTGCAGTTACGTATTCTGTCGTCGGCAGCGGATCGTTATCTGTTTCCACTAAAAGAAACTGGCTTTTCGTAGAAAAGAACCACCCCGACGGTTTCTACACCCCCTCACCCACCACGACTTTTCCTTTTTGCGTTATTTCATTTTTCCTTGCTAACGTGCACCTGTTAGTTAGCTGCCGCGGGCTCTCGTTGCTCATGATATGATAACTGAGCTTTTCCTAGAATCGTTTTCTCATAAATTTGTATCACGGTAACAATAAAATTACATCATGATGATAACGGATTTTACACTTAAACGATCATTGGCTGTAGATTTCGTCTCATGCAAGACGATACTTACGTGTATCGACGGCACATGAAACATTAGAACATCTATGAAGTTTAATGTTTGCTGTCAGCACGAGGGATGGCACTCAAAGGAACGCTAGAACACAGTTTCCTGATACATTTGTATTCCTTACAGACAAGTAATCAATATCTGTTCGACGCCGCCGGTAGTGCCGACAGGAGTGTCTTCTATATGAAGTAATTTCTCCGTGAGTACGTGCGCCAGCGCATTTCATAGAATATTCTTCCATGTATTGTATAAAGCACGGAAATAACTACCAAATAAGTCTATAGAGAAGCAATCATGAATTTAAAAATATTCACTTGTTGTAAAGAGTATAGTATTGGGATGTGAGTGTTAAAGAACATAACAAAATACGAATATCGCATATATTGTAACGCAAAAAATGAAGCTGATGTGACGTCACGCATATGAAATAAAATAACAACGACAACATGGTGCGGATGAAGCTTGATACATATTTGAATACATTACCGAACACGCAGATAATACACTAGTATTATCTGCGTGTTCCTAACGCTGTAGGTATTCATAACGGCTGTAGGCGACGCCTGAATACAAATATGACAATTCTTCGATGACATGTATGCATAGAGGTGAAAAATCTTAAAGTTTAAAACATTTTTTTTATTTACATCAATTCAAAACGCAGACTAGACGATAGAGTCGACGCGGAATAAGGTAAATGTGACACCATTTCATGTGTAAAATGAAGTTTATGTATTGTTTATTGAGATGAAACGTTCCATTGTTGGGTTATACTTACTACGTTACTTCTAATTTAGTTTCATGTCGTTTTATGAAGAGCACTATTTTCATTGTAGAGCCAATGTCAACTTATCAGATGAAAGGTCAAGTACAAATGTGTCGATGAAGAAGGAACTAAGCTGTGGGGATTAAACAGGGCTTGTCAGTCTCTGAAGTGACCTCTTGAAGACAAGTGGTGCTCGAGACAAGCCTCTTTCCTCTAGAGACATTTGTAGGCAAATACACTTCGAGTAAATATGGGAAGCAATATCACGAAATCAACATTGTTTGGAAAGAAAACATTCAGTTAGACTTCATATTATTATTTTATCAACAATAAATTAAATATGATTCTTAATTTTAATGTGTTTTTAGTAATAAGAGCATATTTTATTCATTCGTTTGCTTTTCATTTCTATATTAGAGAGAGAATAGGAGTAAAGGAGTTAGAGGAGAGTACTTTGTTACTAAAATATACGAAATGGAAAATAAATCGTTATTTATTGAAACAAAGCACTTTAACCATTTGGGTCACCTAATAAAAAGATTAAAAATTTTATGAAAGAGAAATTATCATAACACTTTTTCTTATTACTATTGGCATATAAACCAGGAAAAGAAACGTACGTGCCAAAATCTGTGCGACTTTTATAATTCCAATAATATTCAAATTTCATAGTTATTTGAACACGAATGTAGGTAGATATGGCTTGTGATTTTGGTTGTTTCAAAGTAAAGCGTATAATTAGAAATGTTCAGGCGCAGGGTCCACGAGTGATTGATGTAGTGGAAGTCGCTGAGCACCAAACCCCCTCGCACCACCTTCTATCGCCTTTCGCGGCGACAACTTGGAGACATTAAGAATATTTAAATTGTAAATTACACTCCTGTACTGAATACCTATTTGCTCAAAGTTTGCCCTTTTTACAATCGCATTACGTTAATGTTTCCAAACCGATGAATTATAACGATAAATATGTTCTTCTACATCTTTATATTATATTTTTATGAAAATTGAAGTTTTAACTCAGTAAAAAGAAATCGCTTTTATTAAAACGCAAATAAAAAAAAATACCCAAAAAAATGAATCAACCTCCAACAGTTCTTTCGGACACGTGAATTTTCTTTTTGAACAATGAGCCCGATATCGTGTCCGTATAAAATGAACAAATCGAGTAAAAAGGCAACAAGCTCATAACAATAAGACTCATAGATACCGACTGTAACATGAATGTAACAAACTAAAGAACTGGCCTGATTGAATCATCCGACTGTTCTTTGTCATAAATCCGACAACAGCCGGCCATCCAACAATGCGTTCTGAAATCGTTCCATTTCTCATTTTGTTACTCTCCCCTTTAATCTCGCATCCGTAGAAAAGTGGATCGACGTTGCAAAGGGTAGTGCAGTAGACTTACACTGATTAATGTATTATGTTAGTGTATTGCATTGATATGGTAAAGCTTTGGGATTTATGCAATATTAATTAGGTATTAGAATAGGATTTATAAAGTAATTTTATAAACCTTAATTAAGTATCCTGTATCCCTTCATCAATCCAAGCAATTGGTTAATGTAATGTAATGAAATTAAAGATATTGTTTTTATGGCGTATATCCGAATAGATTGAAAAGAGAGTATGCTTTATCTTGGTTGAAATTGTTACACTTAACAATTTTGTGTTTTGTGACTAATCTATCGATTTATCAATAAAATTTTTATATCTCTATATACGGGTATAAATCAAATAGATGAAACATTGTGTACAAAAGTTTCCCTTTATTGTAAGCCAATTAGTATTATAGTCATAGAAAAAACAGTGACATAATATTGAATAAATACAATAAAAACTAGACATAAAATAAACGATACCCACATAATAGTATAATCCTTAATTCAAAGAGCAGAAAATCCGAGTCTGTCGAGATTACGGTCGCTAACCAACAGAATCCCGGAATGGAAGAAAACAGAATGTCTTGCGAGTAGGATAATGTTAAATTTATTGCAGCGCTAAAATGTTTACGGATATCGCGCGGCAGCGGAACGAACGCTACGCCCGCCCGCCGAACTCCGGAGAGCGCCAACGCTACTCACCCTTGTAAACACGTTTTATTGGCTTTATAATATGTTTTACGCGTGACGTTTTACAAACGATCCCGAAGGAACGTCGAATTATTTTTACAGCACGTATTCGCACGCCGCGCGAAAACATTGGAAAATTGGGTACACGAGGGATTTCTAATTACACCTCTTTTATAAACAGTTTTTATTCTTTGATGTGGAATGGAAACGAAGCTCAGAATTCGCAATATTTTAATTTAAATAACGTCGAAGGATGCCTCGTTTTATTTCTAAGAAAATAAAGATTATATTATTAACATTTTTAACAAATACGACGAAGAATTTTATTTTGTCGTTAACAAAACACGTTAATAAAAGTATTTTACGGAAGACTAATAGTTCTGATTAAGTTAAAAAAAAGTAAAGTGTTCGTTGTCGATCGTATCATCTCCCAAAATCTTTATTTGACTTCTTTTGATTGATTTTTTTATTGTAAAATCCATATCAAATACATAGACGTTGACAATGAAATTAATTTAATAATAATTTAAGTGATGACCGTATCTCCGGTGCTGAAATCAGTGACTGGAATATACATTGTGTGAGGTGTGGAATGTAACGCAGTGGAACAATTGCACACCCTAATAGCAGTCAACCACTTGATGAAGGTCCGGAACGCTCGCACCCCGCAACCCGCTCCCCGCTGTGCTGTCAGCATCAACATGTAAGCGGTTGGTAAATAGAAACAAACTCTATTATTGGATTTCATAAATCCATTATCTACACAGTTGGACATTATAGAGTCCATACTTAGACTTACAAAGAGCTTTGATACTTTCTCTTATGATAACTTTAATTCTATCAAAACAGTTAAAATGTGAATATGCCAATTTTAATATGCACTTTGCACGTAATCGAAGTCTTTGCGAAAAAGGTTCTGTCAGATGTCACTAAGGATACGGACTACGGTGTATATTAAAGATGGAACTTATTTATATAAATGCAAAACAGATCGGCAGCTTGTCAGATCGGCTCAGCGCGGATCTCGATCGAATATGGATTTAGTCTTCCCCATTTCGTCAACTCAACGACGCACCCTCACTTTATCGCGGTTGGACAAGCGAAAAATAATCTTTGTGTAAGTTATCTAAGATCCGTTTCCATGTGTGTAGTAGTTTCAAACTTTTTTTTAATAATAAATGCGGGTTCAGCCTTTTTAACACGTCCATTTATTACACAAAAATAAAGTGGAATTCTCGAACTTTTAATTTATAATAAATATATACAGAAAACAGTGCGAAATCCGTATAATCTATTATTAACTTTATGATCTACATCGATAAATATACCTGTAGACATTTTTTGCATTAACAGAACAAAAGTTTTTTTCTATTATAAATGCATATGAATATAAACGGATAAAAGGACCAAGTTATAGACGTCAGTCGTCTTGTTGTTTCAACTCATCTTTGTACCGACTGGACCGATGTTGAGAGAACTTTTACTGGCAAATAGCTAAAGTTACAGTATTTTACGTATGCTTTTTTGATTTTGGTTGATTTTCACAAAGTTATTAGTGTTTCATAAAAAGGTAAAAACTCAACCAAATCAAATCTCTATTCTTCAGTTTTACTGACAAACTTTTGAATATGTGAGATTTCTTTGTACATAAAATATAATTTTTATACAAAATTACATAAAAGAAACCGCAAATCAGTTATAAAAGTGCTGACAAATTAATGGAACTTCTCTTCTTATCTTTGAGATAGCTAAATCTTACACCGTAATTATCGAACGGACGTCTCGTCGTATTCCCGTATTCGTATTGAATGGCAAAATATTTTTCCTATAGCCCCTCAACCGTACCTTCGTCGTGGCTGTGGGTGAATCTAATCGGAGGGATATTAAAACTTTCCGTCCTCACTGCCTCGACCTTTTGTGCTAACTGGAATGTCGGTGGCGTCGTATTTTCAAAGTTTACTTTTAAAATTTTGTATAGGTAATCAATAAATTATCGTTACATAATTAGGACACAAATAATAGTCATTGATGCTTTTGACACTTCATATGCGTCTTAGGTCGCACTTATCTTAATTTTAAACTATAAAAAACGATTATTATAGGTGAAACTTTTATGACAAAAAGTCCTTGAAAATTAAAGTACTTGATATTATAGCCAAAAATTTTGAAGACACTATTGCTAATTGTCTAGAGACAATCTTTACAGTTATGATTTTAAAAGCCTTGACAAAAAAAAACTTAGCAGATATTTTAAGGCAATTCTGTAATAGCGATGTTTACTGTAACGTAACGTCGAGCTTTTATTTTGAGGTAGTATTTTTTAAAGAAGATAGATTACTCCTTTATATAATTGAGTAAATCGATCTCGTAATTTGTATTCGAGACGGTTCGTTCGAACGAAAGCGAACGCATTTCTTCATTCATTCTTATCCTCAGAACCAATTTGTATAGCAGCGAGCAAATTAAAAACTTGCGGACGTTTTCAATGTAACCTTAAAATATTGCCTTTACAATATGTTATATTGATCGAAACAAAAAATGATAATGTTAACATAAATTACCAAAAAGAATTAACGTGCCGCGGTCTTGCTAAAGAATTTTTGAATTAAATAGAAAGTGACGTTAAGACAGATGTTAAGAGTCGGAACAATAATTAAGAGGCGGTCGGTTTGAAACCGCGTCGTCGCCGACGAGATTTAATTAGTGAGAGAACAATCCTGTCGAGGCGCCGCTGCCGTGTTGGTAGCCTCTACGACCTTTTGAAACAAAACATTAAATACTCACTTAAACTTAACTATCTCTACCATAACCTACCAATATTTTGAAACTACCGTTATAAGTAAAGTAGAAATAGATTATTCTATATATACAGTCTAAAATTATTATTTAAAATATATGTATTATAGAAAACTTCGTTTTTATTTGATAACAGCCGAGTGTATTTATGCTATTAAAACATATGCAGCTGTATGAAAATAAAAGTCCGATAACACGACACGTCTGGGACTACTGGTAAATCCGATTTCCCTATCTCCCCATATTTGTATTCGAAGCCCGATCCATCTAATATTTCCTTCCAACTCCGCCGACGCTATCTACGTTCTTTCCTGACACTGAATCTAATCGGAATAGATATTAAAACTTCTTACAGCGGCTTCGTTCGTTCTGTGCCATTAATAAAATCGATGCGTTGTAAAAATTGTACCGTACTTTCTGCTCCAATGACACTGTTGTGGAAAATTATTGATTGCTGAATAGAAGTTTATTTTTTGTGATAAACCACTTCAATTTCAATAATAATACTGTGCAATCATAATATGTTATATAGATAACATATTCCATAAATTTTGCTAGTACAAAACTCAATTTATTTTTGTTGAGAAATCCAACCCTGTTCGTCGAATTTGCAGGTTTCTTTATATTTGGACTTGCTTTCAACCTGACCCTCCCGGTCTTGTAATCCCCTTTTCTTTTCAAAGAAGTTAACAAAATTTTGTAATCCGGGATTAAATAGTACTTAAATACTTGAAAAGCATAATATTATAATATTTTCACTGAACCTAATCGAAATATCTAAGATTTATGCTGCATAATCAAGATATGACAAGCATAAGTCACAGAAGAGGTAGTGGAATACATTATACTTTCAAGATTTAGTTCACAAAAGTTATTTTAATTTAAAATAGAAATATAGTGAGTACGTGCTGCAGGCTTGTTAGGTGTATAAAATATTTATCAAAAGACTCCGACTGTGTTCAAATCTCTTGGGAGTATCTACTTCACTATGCCTCAGCCGTATACTCCCCACTACTTAGCAGTTAGCACCTCATAGCGGTATTTTCATTTGACACTTTAGTGTCTTCTCATTTTAATGTACACATGTTCGATTAAAGATATTTAAGTTTTTTATTTAGTAGAATGTTCTGGATGTCTATGGATGTTTAAAAAACGACAGATCTAAAGTTTTACACTATTATACATTATTAAAAATCGAAAAAGTTAGTTCCATACACTGCCAGAGCTTTTGCTTTCGCGTACAGTATTTTATACAAAAATAAATATACCTATTGTCATTTTTATTTGTTTGAGAGATTAACACAAGTATCAGCAGTAATCTGATTAATTATATAATTAGTGTTATTAAAATGCACTAACGTTATATTTCAAGAATTAAATTAAATTCGAATCTTTCTTAAAGTTTCTCAATCTTAATTTGTTGCATTTAGTTTGAGCAATTACATCAATAAATTGAAGGAAGCTTATTTTGTTATTTTCATCAAGAAATACGAAGTTTTAAGAGATAAACTGCAAATGGAAGTTATTGTGCGATGTTTCAACGTTCAAGTTTGCCTCTGAGAGCTCGTTCAGTGTACATCTTCTCCACAACTACGCTAAGAAACGACCATCGATTTTACTTATTAAATTGTTTTTGGTACTGCTTTAATATTAAGACTTGATAATTAAGATAATGTAAGATATTTACAGTAAAGTTTCATTTTCTTATTTGAAGGAAATTTTGCTATGTTTAACTCTTAAAAACCTTTATATGTGTAAACAATTTAAAAAATGCTTTAGTTCGCAACTTCATTACATTAGAGCCAAGATATAGGGTTTTTGTAATGAAAGAGATATTTATATAACAAAAAAATTAAAAAGAAAAGTAAAATTAAATAAAAAGAATTAAAGAAAGGAAGTACAGAATAAATAATTTATACATAAAAAATAACTTTTAAAGCTAGCTTATAACGGTTTTGATAAGTTTTCACCCTTATAATGCTTATAGAGTCTACATATAGAAATTATTTTTTTTGCAATTTAAATTTTAACAAACATATTTGAAGTCATGTTTGACGTATCCAAATAATTTCGTAGCTCACTTTTGAAAGTGTCGCGCGGGTTGTTCGTCTATTCACCGATCGTCCGAACTTTTTAATTAGTTCCACAACAATAAAGACGCCCATCTTGTTACCTCAAAAACATTTCTTTAAATATCGAAAGACCATTTTAAACTTCTTAGGCTTGCGGTTTTGTGATGACCATATTGATATAGCCTAATTAAAACATAACATAGTCCTGTACTATTTTTGCTAAACTATATTACATAGTATAGACTATAAAAATATGTTTCAGAATCAACGATCGGTTACATTATATAAATATAAAGATATTATATATGTATGACGATTACTTATATGAGAGAATCACAAGTTTATTGTTTTCCAAAATCCTAAAAAGAAATAACAAATATTCAATTAAAATACATCGCTATAAATTCTAAACAAATAATATTGATCATAACTCTTTTTTCTATTAGATGATTTTCATACAATTAATATGTAATAAAAACGCAAAGTGAACGAATAAAATGGGTCTCATACGTTCACACGGTATTAGAGGTTAAATGGACAGTCGATATCGCGGTATGTCGACGAATGAATAGCCATCGGAAAATCATCAGTTATGTAGGACGTATCGTCGTTGCGCCATGTGGCCGATGGCTGGCTGCGTGATTTTTCCGCGGGCTATTTTCCAAACAACGGCGCTCGCTTTCCCCTCACTCATGCTTTATTTAAAATACAAATGCTAATTTTGATAACGACACGTGACCTGTAATATAAAGGTTACAACGCAATTTGAGTTCTGTGTTGACCCTCGCCTTGTTAAATATGAAAAAATAAAAATGACGCTAATTTTATAAGTAACTACTTTGTACATGCGGCTTCATCCGCGTTAATAGTTTTACCTCCTCCTCATCTGAACAAACGAAGAGTTATCATGTGTTAAACTATCTCAATCCCAAATTAATTATAATTGATTCAGCGATTTAGACCTGAAAGTGTAACGAACACGATTACATGGGCATGTATGTATTTAGGAATTAATCATTTGTAAAGCTTTCGAAAAATCTCTTTATCAGCACTTAAAGCTAAGCACGAGACTCTTTAAATTAAATTAAAATGTGCAAAGTGAAATGCATTAACCGTTTTAAAATTTCATTATTTAAACTGAAACATATAATGGAACCATTTCATGGACATTTTTATCGAACCTTAATTGCTAAATGGATTTTTTCATGCATCAAATTTATTACTCTTTAAAAAAAGATTTGTACTATAAAAGCGAAAACGAGTTTGTTTGTTACGTTTCCTATCTAAACGCTGAACTATTTTATATAACTTTTTAGTAGTGACTTAGATATGTACACCTTGGCGACGGTTCCAGACTACTTTTTACAAGGGTGAAAACGTGGCGGACCAATAAATTAAACGAATACTGAATGAGACATTAATATCATAAAGTTTTTGGAAATACACAAAATATAATTTCATATAAGAGTCATAATTTAGCGAAACCAAAAAAATTGTAACTACTAAACATTAATATAATAAGAATAGAAAATTAAACGACTAAATATCATAAAATATTAATCTCCAAATAAAATGTTTGTAGATTTGCATAATATTTTATTATATTGTCATGCAATTAATGTTAATAAATTAATCTCTAGTTCGGGAGACAAATTAGACGCAGGCTGCTCGACTAACGACGGACTATTTGGATTAAATGGAGGGTTGATGTTTATGATTTACGTAGGCCTATGTAATTGTGGCGCCTGGCAGTCGCGGCTGGCTGCATGATATGACACGCGTCACCTAAATCTATTCGATATTTATAGGTGTACTCGCTAATACCTATAATAATTTAGTTCTAAATGAATGAATAAATTAATTTTACAAATGTTTATCACCACTAAAAGGCGAGAATACCACTACTCGTATGACGGTCTTATAATTGAAATGTGGACTAGTAAATTAATTATAATTGAGTTGACTAAACTACTAAATTGAAATTTGATATAGAGTTTACAAGCCCTATATTTTATTAATATTATTCCTGCAGATTTATTTATGTTAAATTTATAACGTATAAAATTAATTTAATTGAAAATAGTGTAGTATTTGAAAATTGTGGCCGTTTTATCAATAGTTAGATCCAAATTTACGGAATGCATGCTTTTTTTATATAGTTATATATAATTGTGTATTTAGTTTTTTATATAACAAGTGGTCTTTAATAATTCATTTGTTATTGTTGATTATAAAGAGCTTATACTTATACCTCAAAAAGTTAGTACGTCCTACATTGAGCGACTATTAAACGCCTGACGTAATGAACAATTAATTTTCACTTAACTCTCCATTACGGGGTTATTCTAAATGTTTTCCCTCGTGTTATGTACGTCGTGGATGGTGAAAATAGGCGACGCGATAGTAATAAAACAATGACGATCAAATTGAGAATGCGGTACAAGACAACGACGGCGAAGCCGGTATGTTGACTATTCATTATATCATCGCGACATAACACAAACAGTATTCTGTTATTGGATTTTGAACGTGGCTACAACATTTAGCTGAGTGACTTCTTATGTTCAAGCACTTTTAATAAAATTTAGGACTTTGGAAAATTAAAGCCTGCATAATTATAAATTTTTCATAATTCTTTATTACGTCCCTTATACTTTCTATTGTTTAGCAAATACAAATACAATCTTAACGATCTTTTTTTTTACTAATCCTAATTGAAAAAAAAATATACTAGAAATATATATAAATGTAAAAAATAAACACATTTATTATCACGTCGATGTAAGCTGCTGTATTATTAGTACAATACCCCCATACATATTATACAGCTATTGATTCAACTAAGAGCTTGTTTGTCCTCACAGACTAATTAAAAAGTTTGCTTTCAAAGCTTCCGAGTGGAAGTAGCACCAGAGAGAAGCGGATCTCAATTTGGTAAGGGAATAAATATAGAATCAAGTTTATCTTCAGTGTATATTGTAGTATTGATCTACACAATATTAACGTCCAGATACGAAATGTTATAAAATTTTAAAGACATTGAATCCGTCGTTTCAGGTAAAATAAAATTTAACTATCATAAAACATTATTACGTTGACTGAAAATTCATTACGTTTTTTAGATTTTAGGTACTGTATGCCCAAGTCACTTTTATTTTTGTTTAAAAACACATGCCTGATAAAATAAAAATATATATAAAGCTATACAGTGAAGTGCCAGATATGGGACTACGCACACACCTATGAATATTTATAGGCGGGTTAGCACGATCCGTCGGATAATAGAATATGCAGACGATAGCAGATCCGATTTATTTCATTCGCAATTATGTTAGATGCAATGATTTTCCCATTACATTTATTGATAATAGTTTTATGTTTTATTTTTTATATTATAATAACAAGGTTCTACTCTAAACCGAATACTTTGCTAGTCATAAGTATGATAGAGCCAATAGTCTCCAAGTGTCAAAGATCGGAAAGGAGAGACGAGTTAGCGGTTATCAGTTGCGTAGGTCGGTGGCGACGCGGAATGTCCTGACGTGTCGACACTAAGCTCACTAGTACGCCCCAATAAATTGCGATTTAACTTGTCTCTCGGATAACGCCAACTTTTCCGCGTTTGTTCCGCACCCGACACTTTTTTCCGCCTCTTCATTTCCTATCTCTTACTTTTGTATTTTCTGCTCCTTCCTCACCGAGATAAACAGGCGAGAAACGCTGAAAGGGGCTTTACAAATTCAAATTGAACTTATCACACAACTTTTTACATTTGTTTCTGGTCTCGGATTCGAAGGAAAAGAGCGAAGAGGCATTTAATAGTACAATCTCAGGCAAGATTGATGATTTTGTATCACACCTCGCTTCGGGCGGCTCGTAACGAGTTGGATGGTTCTCGACGTGGGTCGTGCTACGCCTTATCTGGAATGGGATTCCGCTTTATCTTAAATTATATATTTTACTTTAAATCGTTCTAGAAGCGTATATTTTCACCGTTATGCTAAAGAGATCCAATACCTAAAGTAATTATTGTGAAAAATGTTGCTAAGAGTCAGCACATTTA
>JAOSYY010000003.1:4362038-4372325 GCA_025727935.1 Hebomoia glaucippe
CAGGCGAAACGTTAGGGTAATAACATTTTTACAGATTAACTGTAATATTAAGTTAAAACCGCTTTTCAATCGGATGAACTTCTAATTTATGACAACAAAATGTTTATTAAAGCGTAATATTTCCATTTCAAATCATAACTGCCAAAAAGTGTGTATATTAAAAAAACTTAAACCCGTTATAAATGTCCATTTCATGTGTATTTCTTATAATAAGTGAACAATAAAAATGTCTCAAGACTAGAATGGTAATCTAATTAATCATACGGCAGATGCGGAAAAGCCGCATGCAGTAAATAGCTTTCACTTAATTCAAGGGCCATGTGTGGGCATAACCGCACCATATTTACCCCATTATGCACGGCACGACGGCGGCCGCGGCGATGCGAGTCACGTCGCTTGAAACGAATCGCATGTGACATTATTTGTGAAGATCGTGCTCTATCTTCGTCGGCGACATAGCTGGGACGTGGAGGGATTACTCACAAAGAAGTACGATTTCAACGGTAGGATAAAGAAGCGAGAAGTAACTCGAAGACTATATTCCCCCAGGCATTAACGCACGGTTACACGCTTTACATTTATGGCATAAACGCGATGTGACTGCTTACATCGAAGGTCAAGAATTAACTTAATAACGTTAATTCAAATAATTAATAATAGAAAACACGTACCTTTGTTAATTTTTTTACAATTTCTAAATGTTCGCGTAGTATCAGACATACAAAAAATATTCATAAGTAAGACCGAATAATAGGAATCACGATACTTCTGTATTTCATTTAAGAATTTGATTAAAATGAGCATTTATTCAATCAAATTAAGTGGACTAATATATTATTCTATAAGACACCAGTTATAGTTATAAATTATAGAAGCTATATCTACGCATATTTCGATTAAACTAATATTTGTGACCTCGATGTTCACACACATCATTTGAATATCATAACAAATCACTCAATCACAAATCAAATCACATTTAATGCAATTCAGACTATCGCAAATACATATTTCTGCTAATAATATGGTAATAAATATGCAACGCTAAGCAAACTGTTCTATAACAGATAAATTAAAACCCACGGTATATACTAAATCTATCTAACAATAGATGATTATTAAAAATGGAAAAGTAAATTGATCTCATTTTATTAAGGTTCAGAAAACAAACAAATTTTGTGTATTTAACCTTAAGACTAGCTTTGTACTGATTTTAATATAACGTATAATATATATATTTTAAATAGAAATTGAAATATTAATTTTCGATTGAGAGAAATATATATTATATTAAATTTTTGGCTATCTACAATATGTGGTTACCAACTGATTTCATTAATTACTAATTAATGTAATAATTTATAACATACCTATGAGCACATTTTGTCCTAATTAGTATACTTTTCCTATTTTGCATACGTATTAAATAATCGTAGATATGTTATGAAGACGAAGTATACTTTATTCTATTTTACTTAAGTTTGCCAAAAATTTATGTATGATAAATAATGAGTGTATTATTTAATAAACAAACTATGATTTTTATTTAATTAAATACGATCTCACCGATTAGAAAAATACAAATAATACAACAGCAGATATTTATCAAAGCCTAACATTTCTTACAACAGGAGTATTTAGATAAGGTTATTTTAATTTTGTGCTTCATATTACGTTACTGTTATTAAGTTAATTAAAAGTTCAGTATTAACGTGCAGAGGAAATAAAACGATAAAAGAGGGCATTAGCTAGAGGTATGTGACTCAGCACAATATTAGCCAAAGCTTGGGTTCGAAGCTGTTTGATATTCGCTCCGCGCCGCGTGGTCCAGCGATGCCTTCACCATTCCCACCTACTAGGTGGGTATGACTATCTATAATGTAATTTAACGTTATGTCCTATATTACATTACTTTATTTACTGAAGTTGCCCTTTTTTCTTAATACTAGATATCTGACATTTTCTACAATTGCAACATTAAGTATGTTTATTGTCTAGTAATCTCAATAAAATGATATTTGCTTGTGGCTGTTAATTGCTATTTACCTTTGGGTTGTGAATCGCAGCGTAGTATCGATATACTGCGGTGTAGCTGTGCGTAGTACGGTAACGGTAGGGGCCGGGGTCGCAATTATTGCAAAATAGCCATTCATTTTTCCGGCGGCTCGCAGCGCGCTCAACCATGCGTGATTTTGTTTTTGTGCGTTTGTTCAGTGTCTGGGTGCTTTACTGTGGTTATTTTGTTATTTCGAAAACCATTTGTCGTGAAATAAAACAGTTTCCTGAATCGCGATATTTGATCAGCAATTTGTAGTATGAAACGTAACCGCATGCATTTCATATTAATGTTTGTTCAGAATTCGGTTATAAAACATGGTTCTGTTTCAAGTTGATAAAATAAAATATAATGATTTTTATGAAATAGTGAATGCGTAGCGAATATTCGCGAAATGCGAAAGCGGTGAAAAGATTCAATAGATTCAATAGAGCAGGTCCCCAAGTCCCAAATTAAATCATGAAACATCTCCGCACCTGCCGCAACGCCCGCGAGGCGCCGTCGCCGTCGCTTCACACTCTATGATGATTTCCTTTAGTCTTCTTTTGTGATTTTTACTGCAATCACTTACGGATAAAAGTACGCTTCTACTTTATGTCTCATATATGTATGTCTAGTTTTTAATGTTAAAATATTTGCATCAAATGTCGTTACTATATATGTTTGTACGTTATTCTCTTACTAAAAATACATATGATTTTGTTAAATTTACTGTACATTTTATACACAAGAGGTCAAGTTATATTTTCATCTTTAACCAAAAAGTTTTATAATGTTTAAAAGATAATAAGTAATATTTTACGATCGTGCTATAAAATCCCAAAAACTACGTAACTGCTTGGAGTTTTAGGGATTTACTAGCAATCACGTTGAAAAGGACACTATCTCAATCCTGGTCAATCGGATGTGTGAAAAAGCTGCGGCTTTAGTGGGACAAATTCTTTCTGATTCAGTCACGTCCGGACAAGATGGGCCTCTTAGCGGATTTGGTAACTGTATGTTTAGGATTGAATGAGGCACTTATTGAAGGAGATTGAATGAAGTGCAGTAGTGCAGAGTTTACATTTAAAAAAATATTATGTTTCTATACATCGTAAAGAATAATTTACTCTATAATGAAGTAAGAATAACTTTATAAATTACCAATGAATAAAAATAATTAATTTTGGAAATTTAATATTACAGAGCCTACGTCTGTCAGGATGTGTATACAAATATAGAAATATCAATAAAAGCTATAAGTTTTTATTTATAGTACATATAAAATTTAATATCGCTTATAAGTTACCCTTACTGTATCTAACCACATATCATATAACTAACCGGAGCTAGTATTGAAAAGGTCATATAAATTCTTTACGAAACAAGTTACGTAAAGCGACACGCCAGGCGTTCGTCTGAATGGTTACAGCGGATATGGTAAAAGCTGGGAAACTAAATTACTAGTTGTACGTCATTTGGCGTGTAATTGCAACGCACAGCTGACGCGTCGCGTCGTTCCCGCTCTTAGCCCGCACGTGCTACGGCCAAGCTACGGTAGATACTAGACACTCGTAGCATCGATATTGTCGTAACTTACGGGTCGTAGCATTTACCAATGTCGCTTCATAAATCAACTACACTACATTTCAGTCTATGTTTGTATTCGATTCAGTATTCTCACTCACCTGAAGACTTCGACAGTTTTGTTTTACGCTGATGTATTTTATTTATAGAAAATTTTATGTTTCTACTTGTAAAAACCTATTGTATTTAAATAAAATTTGGTTGTTTTAATCGAATGTAAAATTATACTTTTTAGTAGTCAAAACTTTACGTACACATTAGAGTGAGAAATTATCAATTAAATAAGAATGTACTGCTATCTGGACTACGACTTTGAAATGCTCTAAAATTACAAAAAGTTTAATTATGATGACATATTTCCATCTCCGAAAATATCATTTACATTAACTTCTTAATTGACCAATTTAAATAGGCGGTTTAAAAATGTTTAATGAAATCCAATACGTAGAATAAAATCGTACTCAATTCAAAAGAAAACTAAACTTATATTTTACGTAAACAAAATACACTATTTAGGATTCATGCTGTGCAGAACAAAATATCAGACAAATAACTTGATGAATGAAATGAAATGAATTTAATATGACACATGAAAACTTTGTGTCGTACAAATACAGATAATTAAGGAGCATAAAACCATTTTGAATGCTTAATAAATATTTCATATGTATGAGAGCGTAGGCACTAGATGAAAATTGTATTAATTTGCATAAAATGTTGACGGTTAATTTTAAAATGAAAAATTTAAAATACTTTTAAGTTGTAATTTTATTATGATCACTGCACACATGATATTTAAAAGACTAACCACTACGTTTGTGTACATTATTTAAATATATATTTACTTATTCATGTCTCCTTTTACAAATAATAAATTATATTAAGTATTTAACAGATTTTGTACTAACACTTAATTCTCGTTGAATATGTAATTAAATATTGAAATTAAAGTTTCAGTAAGACTAAACTTAGATTATAATTTTAGGAATCTCATATTATTACTATTCTGGAAATTTTGTGCTCCGTTAACACAAAAGGTTGTGTGAGCGTAGCCATGACGCTTTCACATTGCGCGTGTAATTGCCGCGAGCGCGTCGAGTGCCCATTAATCTCTCTAACACTCGATAAAACGCAAGTCACCATAAAACCGTTACATGTGACTTTTGATTCCGACATGTAAAACTTTGTGATATCATCTAACATTATTAAACAAATTTCGTAGTACGTTGATTAAATCGAGGTAGCGTTTAGTGTGTGCTCGGCGCGATGCCAAGTCCCACAGCTAAACCACATATCGATTAGGTGGGTCGCTTATTAAGCTTGTTAACATATCCACCATCATTCAATGTGCAATTCGTTAGTACAAGCCTGGAAGACGGGTTTACGTCCTAGTGATTATTGGAATTATAAGCTTTTGACTCCGTAATATTGTTTTAAATTCATTGATTAATCATATGTATCTGAGGCAATATTAACAGAGGAGTAAAACCATTTTCTATACCTATAAACTCATAATTAAATTTTGGGTTTTTGCCAAATGGATAACCTAGATTTTCTGAAATAATTCCGTATGCATAAACCTTTTCTACTCTTTGACAATTAGTGAATAGTCATATTATGTTCTTAAAAATAAAAATCAAAACAAATTATTTTAGACAATGAAGGAATTGAAAATAGTACATGAAGTAATCATATATTGCCACTATATTAGCCGACTACAAAAAATTAAAACTGTTCAGTTTTCCATTCAATATATTCGTCAAGATAAATTTGATAAATATTTAAAAGGAAAACATCAAGGATCTGATGTTCTTTTATATAAACGGTAGCGCATCTATGCGCAGTGGGCGCGTGACGCAACTTCGTCAGTTTGGCGAGAGCTTTTGCGACAAATTCAATTTGCGCGAACGCCGGCGTCGGGCCCGTTTGCACTGCTAACTAGCTGCGACGTGAATCCCATCCCTTGTCTTTATATTATTATATTGAATATGTGATTGAGCATTAGCACTTTCCTCACACGTATTGAATTCCTCATAGTTGTAATAAAACGAATCATGCTATTCTATCGCTGTACTATTTCAGCTAAAATATATACTTTATCTTTAACTATCACTTCAACGTATTTAAAGTTTCGAAAATAATAAAAACCTTACCTCACTTTTTCCGCGTTAAAAAAAGCAATAATTTAATTGGATTTAAGAATATAAAATATAATTTTTGTTATACACGCGGCTATTATTGCTCTACAATAAAACCCCAAGCACTGTTTCAAAATCTGTAAGCTGAAACGACACGAGTAGATATTATACTGGTATTATTAGGGCCTATAATGTAAAAACCTATAATAGGCTATTGATTTTAATCGTGATTCAGGGGTGGGAAAATGAACCCTGGAAAGCGCACGCTGCGTCTAATAGCAGTCGAGAAAACACATTTGTCTTGTCCCGGCCCGTTAGCGTATATTACACTATCCTGAAACATCCCCTGCTGCGAGCTTCTTAGCTCTTCTGCTATTATGTTAAGGCATTTTGTTTTTATGGGCGAATCACAAACACCAGTGATAAGTGATTACTGATTAGATTAGCGACTGAACTCGATAATTTAGATTACAAGCCAGTTTATATCCTTATACCATAATGTATGCTTTAATTGAAATAACTAACAGGAATACTTTAAACAATTTGTAATTTGTTAGACGACGTATTTTACAGAAATCTAAGCTTGTTTAATGGAAACGTTTTTGTTGTGGCCAAAGGTATCGATTTTCTTAGAGTAGAAACTGAGACATTTTCCCAATATTAAAAATTACAATGACGCATTAATAAAATTCACCCAAAAATATACTGTGCACATATTTTTATCATTCCCAACAGCGCATTTATACCAACCCTATATTATCATAGTCTTGTAAATAAAGAAAACATCGCGTAGTAGAAGTTAACTTTGTGACAACTCACGACAAAAGGCGGTCTCAGCGGTAATAAGCTGGAATGCGGTACTTGTCCAAGAAAATTAAGACACGGCTGTTGTTATAATAATGAAAATTACATTTGAGTTAAAAGGAGCTCGCTGAAGGAAATGTGCCTTGAGGAATGTTCTCCGTTTTTATATCTTTTACCTTGTGCATAATAAAGTACTGTTTAAAGAACTAATTAATTAATGCATAGATGCTATAACAATAAACGTAGTAAAGTAGTTTCAGCGAAATCGATAGTGAGGTTGTTTCAAACACATTTTTTAAATAAATGTTCTACATTGTTCACGTGTTATGACAAAGCGACGAAGGTGGCGCCATATAGTCTCCTCACTTTGTCCCCCCTAAATCTTATAGCAACATGGTGTCATAATGCAAGTAAGGCACAAACATGTCTACGTGCGCCAAGCTTGTTAAGTGGTTTGGAAGAAAAACATCAGAAAAACTTTTCTTATTGTCGCAGCCCATTTAAGACATATGTATTACATTATCCTATAGAAACAGATATGACCGTAGCGAAGCCTTACGTAACTAAATTGGCCGGAAATAAGGAACAAAAACATTCTCAAAGCTTTCTGTTTTACTTTTTTATTTAATACGAACAATGCTTTTGTAAATACGCAGTTATGCTGTTTGAGAGGCACTAATTGAATTTCTAAAAAATTGCAAAGAACCGTCCCGGGATCACCCTCAAGAAGTTAGTAAAATAACCCTCATCCCTCAGTGTTGTTGTGGTTGAGACTTTGTAATAATAACCTTTATAATTCTTTATGTAAAAGTTACCGAAGACGAGTTTACCGTCATCCTTCATACGTTATGAGAAAGCAGAATAAGAAAGTTTATTGTTGAAGATTGGTTAATTATTAATTATAATAAAAATACTCCTATAATTGTTAATAATATTTTGTATATATAATAAGTATTATAAATAAGTCCTTGAGGTTATTTACAAGATGTCATATCTCTTTTAAAGTATAACAAAAAAAAATACGCCGGGAAAGAAGATATGGCTAGCAGTGCCTTGATAGCCTATAAATAGTATTGTTTGTCAATAATCTTATTTATATATTTATTTACATATTTTTTATAACTTGAGAATTGAAGTTAATTAATAGGTCTTATATTATGAACTAGACTTTCTCGGCTACAATTATTAATAAAATGAATATCATTAGGGTTGATAACGCTTTATGAAGTTCGGTTTTTGAAGTAACATCGGACTAGGTCGACACGGACGCGGACGACACGACGTCCCCCGTACACAACCCTAACCCCACTACGCCGAGAATATTTTTTGTGGGGACATCATAATAATAGCTCTGTATTACTTCAGGAGAAATTCCAAGAAGTTTATAACTCGAGATGAGTTTCGTGTTCCTTGTCATAAATAATAAAGCGGTCGTCGACTACAAGGTTGTGCAGATTTTAAGTGAAGTAAAAATTCAAGAAATAATTTTTCACTTTCGAGTCTCAAGTCAAAAGGAAATTGTTGGAAGTTTTTCAAATTAATGAAAATTTCACGAAAATTATACTGCGATTTTCCCAATCCGGTAACGCACTTTCAAATACAAAATATTCGCTTATAAGTGACGCATTTGTTGTTACATTTTACCACGTATAACTATTATTATAAATAATGTTATCGAATTATCTATATCAAATTCACACAAGGTGGAAAGCATTACTTTAAAAAAGTTATGTATTTCTCAAAAAGGTAGACTATATTCTTGTGGTGATGTAACTAGTGATGCTCGCGTATGTGAACAGTTGGAAAATGTTCCGCGTGATCGAGCCGTTTGTTATTGTCGCATAATGGAGAAGGGTGACTCGTCGTTTTGGCGCGGCACGCCGCTGTTGCAAAATCACATTCTTTTCACCGTGACTACATGATAAATTGCATTCATCAAAATAAAATAAAAAATTTCCAACATTTTCAATCCACTTCTGAAATATCAGGTCCAACTCATCAATTTAACTTCCTATTACGATATAAATACATCATAACTTTGAAACTATCTGATCATCGTGGCAAAGTAGAAGCAGCGATGTTCTGTTCTGTGCTGTCTACAGATCCTACTTAAGTTAATGGATAAGTTACGAAGTGAGTTTACTTTGTGTTTTCAGGTAGATGGACTTGATCGTAAAGTTTTCTTCGTTAATTTGAACGAGTCAGAAGATTCTGAAACCTACCAACTGTGTTGAAGATATTATTATAAAAAAAATCTTTATCGGTTTACTCATCCAATCTTCTTTAAACGTTTATTAAAATCGACAATATAAAAGTTAACACGTACACAACATATTAAATAAATACTGTTAGAAACTTCGCCAGGAATTCACCGCAAATTATAACGTAATTACAAGTTGTTCCCAAAAAAGTAACTTGCCTAAAAGTTGCTCCGTCTAAAGAATTATGAAGATTAGCATAACAAAGTAAGCTGAAGCTGTATTCACGGAATGCGTCTTCTCAGAGTGAGCCAATGTTTCTGTAAATTTATGTGTAACCACTACTCTTGAAGAAAGGAACCCTCCCTTCCTTGAAAAGTTTAACATAAAGTCCCTACCTGAGCATTGGCAAGGCTTGTATGTCGCGAGAATATGATTGGTTAGGAAGCAGTAACGAACGTCGCAGGCTCGGTCACTTCGCTTCCGCTACCAATTACGCTAATGGAATTTATTTCGTTTCCAACTCGAGCTTCTTCAACTACTCTTCCGTCTGCACTTGGAGCGCTCTTATAAGTTACTTGTAGTTATCATCTTCAAGCCAATCACGTCATCTGTTATTACGTCATGTTATTTGAATAAGTATTTATAAGCTGCTATATTTACTTGAAATTGCTAATCTTAAAATTTGATGAATTTTAAATTCTAAATTAAGTTCTACTTTATTATTACGCATAATTTAAAATTAATTTAAATACAGTACAGGTAACTAAAATATCATCAAAGATAAAATCCGTTTACTTTTATTTTAAAACTTAAAAGTAGTCTCTAAGCTAATACGTGTTCTTTATCTCAAGTTTCGTGCTCACCTCTGAGGAAGTTCCCCCACAGGAACTAATATTAGTCAATTAGGTATTCAGGGCGCGCATACACCCCGCTTGGCTCGTCTGGCCTTCGTTTTACCCGTTACGAACCTTTGTAACGATACTCTAAGGCTTAAGAAAATCTCTGATCTTCTATTCAATATGACTGATTAGTTACATATCTCAATGAATATACTCGTCTATGCGCAGTAATATTAATATAAGTATTTTATAGTATTATGTAACTGAAGATGTAACTTGTGTCCTTACCTATGTGTATTTATGATTTTATTTAAAAGTTGTGTAATTTACGTAACATCCAAAAAACTATGTTAAGCAAATAGCAGTAGATAGATCTCAATCAAATTATGTTACGTAGTAACTTTTTCTGAGTTAGAAAGAATGTGTGGTTCATCACAATGCATACTCAGATTACCAATGCAAAACATATCTATACGTGTGTAACACTAGTCATTTCGACTACTAAAGCCCACTTTTAGAGTACTCTTGGGCGTTACGACTTTTATCATAGGAGATCTTTCTCCTTTCTGCATAATTCATTGCTATGAAGTTGAAACCAAAGTCGTAAAAGAAATCGCTCTATGATTCCATGTCTTTGGAAAACTTTGTGCTTGTCTTTTTTTCGAATCAATGGCCGCTGGGGC
>JAOSYY010000003.1:4374571-4514715 GCA_025727935.1 Hebomoia glaucippe
TACCCAAAATTTATATTAATAGATTCCGTAGCTTAGGTTGTGAAATCATAACAAACAAACATACTCACTTTCGTAATAATATAATTATATTAGAGTTAGCAATGGTTTGGATAGTATAAGTGAGGTAGTTAGGTTTGATTTGAATGTAGTAGTTACGATTTTTACACAGGGGTGGCATACACGTCTCTTGAGACGCGACGCTATTCGTATTCTACCGCGAGGTCCGCCCGCGGCTACTATACCGATGTGCAAACGATATCAGTCGTTTCAAATATTTCGGCTGGGGTTGCGAAACAAAGTTATGAATGCAAACGTATCACGCACGTGCATCACAAGTTTACATCAGCACTCACAACAATTTATTAATTATATTTATCATGGAGTACATTGTACGATTGGAAACGTGCCACAACTTGCAAATTGACATACCGTTTGTGCTACGTATAAAAAAAATAAAAACGAGACAAACTAGCATACGATTCATCTATAGATAATTTTAGTAACCACATCTGTAAGGTATATCAATCGTATGGACTCGTTAAATTGACAAATACTTCACTTTGAATAAAAATGTGTACATCCAAACGATACATTTATAATTTTTTATATTACTTTACTGAGCTATAATATTACTTATCCCTCTATCTGAATCTATACTAGTTTGAGGAACCATCAAAGATTGAATTAGTATGTTTGTGATACAATTAGCAATATTTACGGCTAAAGAAATTCGATTTTATATGTATATTTATATTATATTTACATATATTCGTTATATATATAATTACATACAATTTTTAGATCCGTATATAGAGATACACACTATTATATTTATTATGCAAGTAATAAAGTACGGAACTAAAAAAGGTTTCCCCTTAAATTATTCAAATTATAGTACGATATTAAAAATGCTTCCAGGCAATCGAAGCCGCTGGCACAACTAAGCACTTTTATAGGAACAGCTCGTCAACGGTAGTACACCCCAACAGCTTGCAAATTAAAAGGCACGCTCGTCCCTGGGGACTCTCATTTCGAATCGGTTAAGATTTGTTGGGGTGCGAACCATTCCCTACGCTTGACAATCTACAATCGATCATTAATTATATTTAACATGTAATGTAATATTTTACGCCACATGTTACCAAACTTTAGCACATCATATACACGAGTTATATATTTTTTCCTAATGAAAAGTTTAAACTTTCAGAATGCTTACCATTTTATTGATTTATAAATATCAATAAGATGTTATATGTTCAGCTACGCCCATAGAAAGTGTAAAATATTAAGATTAATTCGTCCATTAAACGTTATGTCGAGATAATTCCTCAAGTAAGGCATAAAATTCTACAATCACACACGATGAGGCACAATCGGCGCGGAGCGTGTAGATAAGCATCTGCTGAGTGGATCCCCTTGTGTTTTCCGATCGACACACGCTCCGTGTTGCTATTAATTTCTGAGCCCCGTCACAAAGCTAATACAGGGCCTTGGACAGAATGTGATTATATTTGCAAGTGTAATGTACATTACGATATAATTCTGCACAGATATTTCGTTTAGAACTACTCACATTGGATTACTTAGGATGATAATATAAGATAACTACATTAGTCAATATGCGTACATTATCTAATGTAATGTTATTACTAACATATCTTCAGGGCCATTCTTTGTTGTTTAAAAATCAGCAAAAGCAATAAAATGATTATAAATTCTTATTTAAGTTTAAATCTGCAAATCAACAAGTCTACAGGATTTAGTGTTTTAAAAAATTGCAGATTGAATATTGTATAGATTGAAGAGAAACTAATTGATATATAATATATACTTACATATAAAACTGTCAATCTTACATAAGTTTTTTCATAAAATATAGCTTAAAATGTTGTTGTAATTATTAAACAATAATTAATAAATTGTATATATCTAATTGGTAATCGTTAATAAATATAATTAATAAATTAATTAAATACTTAAATTCACAACGAAATAAATAGATTACAATATATTATACTTTTTATTATTGATATTTCTGCAAATGCGTTTATTTCATACCATATACTTAAATATATATATAATTCCTAAGTCTATCTGAATTTAAGTCTTGTCACATAGAATTTTATAGACATTCTCTTAAAATATAAAGTAAGGG
The DNA here is from genome assembly GCA_025727935.1 of Hebomoia glaucippe. NCBI lineage: Eukaryota > Metazoa > Arthropoda > Insecta > Lepidoptera > Pieridae > Hebomoia > Hebomoia glaucippe. The sequence continues at coordinate 4,376,727 of JAOSYY010000003.1, forward strand.
GAAACGTTAATAAAAATTCCCCGTTGAAACAACAAATTAAACGAAGTCGATCCACTCGAAAAGCCATAAGTACCTATCTCAATTGCCATCGATAAGAAATCCAAGCCGATGCAATGTATTCGAAGCACGTTTCGGCTTACGGTTTTTTGTCTCTATGCCTCTGTTGCCTTGAAAATGAATTGACTCTTAAATTCTTCAGAATGAAATGTCTGAGTTTTATTAAATCGAGTGTAACCATTCCTAACATTACGCAAATGGCGGGTCCTCCCCTACATCTGTCGCAGGGATGCACCCCCTTAATAAGTGTTAACGCTCGCCGGCTGCGATGAACACTCCGGCCTGGCTCAAGCTAAATCTCAACAAATTCTTGATACAAATTAATGCCGTAGAAGGACTCCGCGAATGTCTCTTGTAATTTCATTTTGTAATACCACCGAGCCCCTGCGAATAAAGGTAACGTTACAATACGGGAAATTCATTCGGCATGCTTGCATAGCTCACTTCAGTGGTTTCAAATAGCTTTATTATATCTGGAACGTTTCCGAATAACTTTACTAATTAAGCTTGTAACTTTGTTTCCTCTATTAAATATTTATTTAGATATGTTGTTATGCAAAAATTAATTTATTGAATACTTTAAATAAATATTGTAAGAAGATACAAATGCTATTCGCAAAGTACCCATTGGTGAGATTGTTCAAACTATTTTATTGTTATAATAGAGTCGCTGAAACACAATGTAAAATGCAGCAATTCATTTTCATTTTTCAGACCATTAGCTATGGACGTACAGCAACCGCGCGGTCGGAGCAGACGGACGATGTGAAATAAGTGTTGAGCGAAATAGTTCCGAACTGGCATCATCGTTGCAAATGTAAATGAACAATTAAAACGTTCGTCGTGCTCGAGAACAATGACGATAATTATTTTAGTTTGGAGCGGGCGCGTGGTTGTCATCTGACGATAGATCCCGCCTCTCACTGGAATGCTCGGACCCTGTTTTCACTATTAAACGACGACACTTCTGCTATTCCTAAATTATTATCAAAGCTTTCATTACTTGGTTCCATAACAAAAGGTCTCTCTAAATGTAGCAACGTCGTGATTTAACTTCCGCAAGTTTGATTCAGCTACGCCTCCGTACCTATTGTTCTCGCCTAGAAATCATAGTTCACATTGGGTGCGAGGTGAAATCTTGATTAATTTGTTACATAGAGGTACGGAAAGTCCCAGGCGAAGAACTTTTGTAAAGAGCTAACTGTTATACTTGCAATAATGCCACAACCATTCACAAACTTTTCAACTAACTTATAGTAAAGGTTATATATTTTAAATGACAACTCACTTTCTGACATTACCTTCTTAAATTTTATAATATGTCTCGGATCAACGTCACCCATTTTCATGAATCCTTAAAAATTATCATCAATTCTAATACTTATAGAGTTGCATATTCATAATATTAACAAAGTCATGGCCAGTAAAGTAAAAAGTATAAAAATGTATTTGACTAGACAGAATTCTCACTAACTATTATTTATTATTTCTAACTCGTGACGGAAAGTCAACGAATCGTACGAAAGTCGTAGTTATAGTTACAGTCTAGAAACCTGCACCTTCCTCTTCTCTCTGTTTCATCTACTTAACTAGGCATTTACAAATTAATTTTATATTGACGCTTTCACGATCAATAAATAATAAATTAAGGTAACATATTTTTAAATAATAGGATAACAAAAAATAAGAACTGTATACATATCTAAACAAGCCAAGTTATCACTTAGTCCAGCTTAAATCTTGAATAGTACTTAAACGCTTATCTAAAACTTTTAAATTTATTTAGATGTTTTTATTTATATACGTGTAGAGTTGCATAATTAAATAAACTAATGTTTAACGGGATGACAAAAGGGGTTTCTACTTCTAAAAGTTTACAAATATAAACGTATTCCGATCAATTATAACATTATTTTATTTAAACAATATATCAATGTCTGATATCAATAATTCAAGCAATAATTAGCTTTCCGTAACCCCTTATCGGCATAATACTCCTAATCGTCTCAGCATTATTATATCTTCCTTATTACGAAATAATATCGTAATCACTATCAACAATAGGTACAAATATCTGTGCGAAGAGACAGTCATTACAAAGGATACGTTAATTAAATTTCATTATTGATTTAAAGCTCATTTGTAGAGTACGTATGCTGACTGCTTACATATCAGTGGACGCGAGTTTCGGGGAAATGAAAATGGTTCACATTCGGCAATAGTGGAATGCTTTCAACGCGCGTAATTTAGTTAAACGTGTAATTTATGACTAGCAAATTACTGGCATGACTATGTCTGCTCTCCAAATATGATACTGCACTCAACCGAAGCCAACTCTTACTCTCATTATTAGTTAAACTGTTTCGCGATTAATTCTATCAATGGAATGAAAAATAATTAATTTTTATATTTCTGTTATAAGTAATGGATTCATTACATACCATACACATTAATAGTCAGGTATATACATACCAAATAATTACCTATCAATTTAATTTCACTAAAAATATACAAATTTTTTGGTATTTTATACAGGAAATTTTCCTGGGAAAATACTTTCATTAATTTTTTTATGGAGACAGACATATAAACTACACTTGTAATATTTATTATTAATTTTAATTTATTAGTATCAAAAAGATGTTTAAATATAAATATGAAAAAGTCATAAATGACTAAAAACGTACCTACTTAAATGGAAGGAATACGATAATGATTTCCTTATTTTTTCCAGTATTAGTGGTGTAATTCACACATAAAGTCTCGAGATAAGTTAGATTTATATACTTACCTTTAGCTAACACAGTAAAAACAATTAACAGCTATCTCAAAACTTTTTTGATAGGTTTTTGTTTAATAACTAAATAACCTTTTTTAATGCTCTAATTGCATTAAAAAATAATGAACAATTTTATTTTTTTTTCTTTTAAGCTACTAATAATGGCAGATACAGAGTACCTGATGACATACATAGCTTCTTCATTTTTTATATTTCAAATTAATAGTTTTGGTTTCGACATTTATAACAGAAAATAATCTATAAAGGACTTATTACTCAGAGCACATAATGTAAAGAGCTCCCATTCAAGAAAGCAAAATAAACAATGTTATTAATTTAACAAAAAATGTAAATGTTTTACAACTTATTAATGAATTAGGCAACAACTCACAATCCACCCCTGAATATTAGAAATGATATGGATGTTGTGTTAATAACATACTTTTCAGACGCATGTCTATTTGCTATTTTTGAAAAAAATCCTTATATAGCTAGCATATACATTATACATACATCATAATAAAAGTGTAGTGAATAAACTCGATAGAATGACATTTATTCCTGAATGTAGTATAAAATATCACTTAAATTTTTGATACTATATAGGTAAATGAATAATTACCCATTTGCACGCGTTAATACGTGCGCAACGTATCTATAGTATTACTGCTTACCATGTTTAAAATACTTTCCAACAAGAATACTATCGAGGAGCAATTAAAGAGGTGAAATTAATATGTCTGTAGTAGGAACTTATTTCAAAATATTTTTATTTATAGCACAGTGGATACAGATATAATTCATCATGGTTGATTGATTTTTTATTAACTAACGAATCATCAAAATTAAAGAATTGAATTTATATCTAATATTAAAAATCCTATTTTAATATTAGATATAATTATTTTGTTCCCTTTTCATCGCCAAATCTCTGAAATGATTTCAATGACCAAAGAAATCATGATTAAAGCCAATTCTGTATATGAAAATATAAAATTAATAAGTCTGTAAATAAATGAAATGGTTCTGATTCCTATTTATTTATCATTCTTAGGGTACCTGATAAACTCGGCCTATAACCTCTTCTTACGTAAACATGTTTATAATGATAGTATTCTGAATAAGCTAATACACAAAAAGATTGTAGTGTAAAATTTCCAATACTTAAATAATTTAAAGTAAATCACCTTAGGATGAGAGACATACCTTTTTTTAAAAATTAACATTTTCCAAAAGAATATGTATTGCGTTAATTACTGTTTTATTTAAAAATAATTTGTAAACATATTTCAAAACTTAGATAAACCTAATTGAATGCCCGACTTTCTTAATTACACAAAATTTCCAATAGTTCTAGTACCATTTATAAACATGTTGACATACACACTGAAACAAACCTAGCACTCTGCGTGTAGGTTTACCTATCTCAAATACCTGACACCCTTTCATGAGCCATTGCCGTTATAACTTGTAATGTAATTTTATATGACTTTTTATTACGGTTTGCGGATAAAACATAACATGTAAACGCTGATTTTAGAAGTTGTGTGCAAGTCACATACACTTTTATGTATGTAAGTGTTTTACTTACCTGATAATAAGTCATTTAAGTTTTAGCTTTTCATCCGATTTTATAACGGGTGTTAGAGGACCGCACCCGAAAACGAAGACAGATGGTAGTACTCGTGACACCTTTGATGATGGTACGGAAAAAGTTGAACCTGACTAAAAAAATCACATTTTAAATTAGCGTTATTTCACTCTATCATGTTAGTCCAGCTGTTTTTGTTATCATGGTTCATTGCTGGTTCCTAATTTTTAATAAGGAAATGTATTTTTTATGAAACTATTATTTCATTTAGTTTTACTAACATGATGGAGCGTAAATAACGCTAAAAACGTTTTAAAAATATGACTTTTTATTTAGGATTGAATTTTTTTCTATCCCGTCATCAAAGGTGTCATTAGTACCGTCACCTGTCTACGTTCTCGGGAACAGTCCATTTACACCTGTATAGCGAAAGTTTAAACCTCAGCTAAAGGGAAGATTGAAGGTTCCAAAGCATACTCCCTGTATAAAATCGACATACAAATGCGAATCAACACAAAATACTTACCTTCAGATATTTATCTTCCTTGTAATTGGGTGCTTATTACAGATTTTCCCCCAAAAATAACTAGAATATGGTATATAATGTGTGACTCACCTGAATTGGTAAGCGTATTGTCTCCATGGCCGGTAGACGTATCAACATCAGCATGAACGTCAGTAAGGAGTGGAAGTAAGACGGCGCATGCCCACGCGCACCACGCAGCACATCGCCACGCACATTGCCACCCAGACCAATGCTTTACGAGTCGCCGCTTAGCCATCGCACATCACCAATTATTTGTCTAAAATCTAACTACTACCTCCAAACACTATATTTTCATTAGCATTAATATAAATACTGCGATCTAAAACTGTTTAATAAGATTTTGAAGCTCTTATTTAAAATCAAAAAGTTTGATGTGTTTGTCGAGCGTTCGTATCGTTCGTAGTTAGCACGGGGACGCGTATTGCGTCCGGTGCGAGCGACGAGAACGTGACGACGTGGTCGCGGCGGTACTGTCCGCGGGCCCACATTGCCACGACCGGCTCCTACGGAGTCCCGTCGTCTCACACCCGGCCGCGAGGAGGGTCACTGCGCGCGCACCACGACCCCACAGCCAATAGCACCGCGGGGGAGGGACCGCGCTTAAGACGCACGGAAGTATATGCGAAGGCCTATGTACAGTGATGATAGCGGACAGGTGGTTTCGCGACCGTAATTAGCCATTTGATAAGTTATTACCATTACCTATATAAATAGGTGCTTCTTTTAAAACGCGTCGCCATTAAGATAACCAAAATCGTACTTTCAGAATTTTACAGCCGTTTACATTACAGTACGAGTCAAGTTAAAGGAGCCTTATGAGTATATACATAACTACACCTGTTTATGCACATTATAATCGTAATTTTTCTTGCCTTAAGATTTATTCTACATTCAGCTTTGTTTCAAGCGCTAAGGAGTAAGTAGTCCTAGTTTTTAAGTCAAACCATTCGTCGTGTCACAAAACATTTCTCTTATATCTCAATAACAGTTCTGTTTTTATTTTTTCCTTAATCAAATATAATTGCAATGACTAACTCTATTTTGTTACCTACACCAAAAAAATGCGCTCTTCGTAAATTTTTCACCCAATAACGTCCGAATTCGTCACACACAATCGTTACAAAACCAAGTCTGTACAAATATCCAAATATATAGTTGATATTACATGATTTCTGTAAAAACATATTTACTCGAGATGTTTTAATCATTAAGTATTTCGTCCGAGTTATTAACCACTATTCATAGGTGGTATGGTCATAAAGAGCATTAGGTAGGCAATACATGTTTCAACTTCAATTTAGGAACTTTTAATTGTTGAAATAAAAGTTGGTCGACACTTTAGCATGGAATATTTGTTATTGTGGAATATACTGAAGTTTCTCCAATCATCAAGTTATTGTTGTGGATAACTTTCGTAAAACACATTCCTGATAACCTAAATAAAATATGGTAGGTAACGAGGTATTGTACCATTACCATTGCTGCTAAAGATCCATTAGATAGTGACTTTCAAATACTAGCTGATCCAGCGAACCTTGTTCCATCTTAGAGGCATTAAATGAGCAGATTTTATTAGTATAATAAATATAAATTTAAAAAATCAAGTATTTTAATGACTCTTCATTGGCCATGTATTTTGGTACATGGCCTCGCATTCTTCAGTGAAACACTAAAAAAATTTTGTTCAATATTGATGGGTGGTTTTGAAGCATTATTACGGAGCCAAGCTTTAGTCATAAATTGTGGCGTAGTAAGCTAAGCATATCCAAGGAGTTTAAAAATTTAATAAGATGCTTCAACTTCATTTGTTACAGGCAATAGATTGGAATTAATGCAGTAGTCCAATTAACTTATTCTGCATCATGTCGTTTAAGTCATCTACTTACATCATAAATCATAATACATAGATGCCAATATTGCACGCTCACACACCCATTCATAATTTTTTGGTTTATACTGATATTTGAAAAAACTTTGTGGAGGAGTTCATCTTTCAAAGAAGTAATAGTTTTATCCTAAGCTCGCCTCCTGGCTACCTCCCCACCAATTTCCAGCCAAATCTGTTCAGCCGTTTTTGAGTAATACGAATATATATATATGTAGGTTCGTATTTACCTAAATTATTAGCGATAACTTATATACTTTTTATCTATCATCTATAATTTTATGTTGCATCATTATTTATTTTATGTTACACAAGATAGAAGGCGAATTTTGATACTAACATGGCCTGGTGATGTTTTATAAAACATAAATAGAGAAATATAAATACATATAAAGTGTAAAATTTCTTTGGGAACCCATAATCTACACGAATTTTGTTATCATTATCCTTTATTAAAATACTAATCAATTAAATAATCATATGACCCTTCTACATACCGAGGTATATTTATCATTGATAATGTAGCCAGCATTTACTTTTTAAGCTATTAAATAATTATTAAGAAATTGGTTTTCGTAGCGTTAAAGAATTCAATGAAATAATAATATTCTACTCAAATTGAATATTCAGAAGACAAAATCTAACAACAGTAAACTATCACGAAGAAACGTCCAAAATATCAAAAATATACATTTAATGAACTTAGGTATTTAAATAACTAAAAATCAACAGAGATATTGTTAAAAAAAAATTTATGACTACTATGATACTTATCTAAATGATATATCTATAATCTTATGAAGTAATATAATATTATTATATATTAATTTTCTAATTTTTGGCAATATTCGTGTTTTCTCCGGATATTCATATTTCTGATTTCAGTTTTATGATTTCTATTCACGTGGTAAAAGTTAAAATCAATTTTGAATTCCCTATATTTCAATTACGTTACTAACAATTTTTGAAGTTGTAAAAATTTAAAGTAACCTTAAAATGTGATTAAATATACTTCCCGTATACATTTTTATTCACCTTTTTATTAGAATGTTGGAAAGGTTCTCGCATTAAATACGAAAACTTTAGACACTATAATTAAAAATTCTCATTTATCTCATTCACTCATATGCTTAGATGTCATACAAAAGAAGTAACAACAAATGACTATGCTTATATACTTACCTATTTACTAACAATCTTTCTCGTTTATTTTTGAATCACTTATATCGTCTAGTTAGGGGAGAAGTAAATAACAAATTTTACCCAGTAATAAAAAAAAAATTCATGTAAAAACCAAGTCCTCAAAAATATGAACTAGGAACAAGTCCTGTAGCTCACGAGTCGTCGTTCGTCTGAAATAATCAATAGTGAATTCTTAAATTTAATACAGAAGGAGACAATAAAAAGAAAAATAAACAAATTGATATATAACATGTTAAATTCATTACAGTGGTTATGAGTGGTGAATGTGATTTATATATTTATTTGATTTTAGTGTACTTATATATGTATAATTAGTTCGTGAGTATGAGTCAATGTTCTTGCGCGTATGAAGTGTCTATTACCTACCCATTTTCTAGAGAATGATTTGTTTTTAAAAATTCTCTTGTATTCTAATGCCAAAACGGTCGAGACACATTTTAGTAAACTGCTCTTGCAACTTGTTTGTACTGTAAATAATTAATAAATGATTGAAATGCATAGATACCTATTTACTAGAGTATATACATACCTACTTACCTACTTAGGAGTAGCACCTTCTTATCAAAATTGTCCTGTATATTCATGAAAACTGAAATAAAATGGATGGAATGTTTACCAACTTAGAAAAAGGCTCCTAATTATTTCCGGAACTAAAAAATCTTAAGTACGTAATATTTATTGTAGATAGATTACATTACATAGATGAATATATGACTATTTAAAAAAAATATTGCAACTATAAAATCAAAAAGAATCTCTCCTTTTATGACTTGGTTTTGCTATTAAAATTTTGAACATTTTTTTTTCGATTCCTCATTAATTTAATAGATGATTAAATTGCAGAATAAGGTAAAGGAAAAAGTATGCTATAGATATTTACTTCTCAACAAGCAATAAAACGAAGTTTTAAATAATGTTACTTATCTTAGACGTATATAAAATGAATAAAGAATTAGATTCGAATTAGTCGTGGGTGAATTTTATAATTTTACTATACTCCTATTAGATATTGACTACGTTTCTATTACAACAAAGTTCAAGTTTTGTATATGAATGTAAAGAATATATTATTCATATTTAATTAATATAACAAAGGGAAATAATTATTGTAATTAAGGTATTACTAAGATCTAGTTATGTAAACAAGATTTTATATAATTCAGTACTCCTATTTATACTTACATACACAAGCTACAATAATTGTTTTGTTATCAGTGCCCTCTATCTAGAAAAATATAAAAAACGACAGTAACAATGATAACTGTTGTTAAATAAGATGTTTACTTTTAATACTCTAGATGTCACTATTATAAATATTTTCTGAAATGTTCAATAAAGAGAACTAATAAGCGCATAAAGACTCCGATATAATTATCAACACTAAGAAGATTCTTGCTCTATCCGTCAAACTTATATTTATTTCACATAGTTTATATACACACATAGTTTATATTATATATTATTATTTCAGACAATTTCCATAAACTATGGTTAATATAATTGCGTTTTTTTTTCAATCTTCGACCATCTTCTTATACTCGATAAAACCATTAAACCACATTTATTTTTTGCAACGTCATTAACTATTGATACCACCAACTCTTGTTTATTATTTGCCTACTTTCATACAAAACTTATAGATTTAATCTCAAATTCCATTGTATATTTAGTTACCAGTTGTTTTACAGTATTCAAAAAATATTTTTTTGTGTAGTTTAACTTACACATGGGTAAATTAAGATTATAAATAAAACTATGTAATCTATTAAATATGAACTTTATTAAATCTATTACAGCCACATTCATAGTTGCTTCCTTAACTCAGTAAGCATTATATTTGGAAAAAAAAGTCACTTTTCATAGATTTTAATGAACAGAGATAGCTACTCCAAGTTAATATTGAACTCTATGAGTGTGATTGTTTGTGAAATAATATTCCTTAACCCTAACAATCTTAATATTATCCACCTTTTTTCCACTTTTCCCCAGGTGTATATTCAGTCATTGGTCTACCAGATATTCCACAAGTACCGATTCCCACTCTCCCTTCCAAATTATCAGGGGATGCAAATATACTCTTTGTCCTAATACCAGGCTTTTTAGATGCTTTTGAATGGAAGTTAAGCCATTTATTTTTTTCACTTTCTCTTTCTTCTTCAATTTGTTTAAATCTCTGCTGTTTTTTCTGCTTTTTCTTTTTCAAGTATTCCCTATTGTAACCTTTGCTGTGTCTAAAATAAATTAGAATATTATTGTATCTACAAAGAATAACAATTGCAAAATAATTATACAAATTTGATGTTTATATTAGTTGGTTACAAAGAAATCATTCTAACTTTGCAACTTATCACTTTTAAAAAGACAACTAAAAAGTGGTCCCCAAAGAGTGGTATCGTCGAGATAGCTATCACAGATCTAATGAGATATAAAAGAATCAATGCATGAGAGTGACTTGTGTATTGTTTATTTAAGAATAGTATTATCTAAATTAATCTGAACTCTTGCACAGGAAACAATTATGTCGATCAATTTCATTAAAAGATTTTTTAATAGGAAGGCAAAAAAATAGTGTTTACCAGGTGGTAAACAATTCCTGTCGCCCACAACCATGTCTAAGACCATTAGATCTAGGAGATACACTATCAATGTTAGGGTCTTACCCAATTATATCTGTAATAAATCAATGACATCCTGGTGCCAGTCTTATTTATTTTTATTATATGAGGAATAAATGAAAATTCATAGGGCAAAGGACGCACAGCACTGCACAATTGGAAACGACAACATCTGTTTCAACTGGGATTCAAACCCAGTACTCTAATGTTGTATTTGCTTTATCTAAGAGTTAGTCTCTATAACAGACAGAGTACTTACTTTCCTTCATCTCCACTGGAGGGCCTCTTTATACCAGCACCCATTGATTTCACATCAACTAATGATACTGGTTCCAATGTTGTATAACCATCAAATTTCACCTTAAGGCTATTCTCATTCACTTCTTCAATTGTAGCTTCATAAAACCTACAAAATTTGTTTTACATAGAACATCGGATTATTTTAAAAAATCATAGGCCTATTTTAAAAATTCTGCAATAGGTATTTTCTGTGATTATAATGAAATTAACAAATTATTAACAATTACTGCTTTTAAGCTAGTTAAAAACAGTAAAATGTACATTTCTTTGCAACTATAAATTTTTTAAATGGTACAAACATTCCATCAGCTTTCCATTTTGCAAGGCACTTTTCCCCAATGTGCCACATTGGTAGAGACCTTCCAGTACTCGCACCACTCTCGGCAGCCAGCAGGGAAGCTGTAACATCATCATCATTACTAGAACTATGAACATTCACATTTGTTTCACCGTCTTGAGTTTTTATAAGATCTTGTGTCAACTCAATTACTTCTTCCAAATCTGTCTTAAGTTTCAGTAGTTCCTCATTTTGTGGATCAGTCAACAAAGCTGCTTCTACCTAAAATATTGTTCAATATAATGTTTAATTGAATTTTTTACAAGCAAATAACAATTATCAACAATTTCTATACCTGCTGCAACTGCAGTTTATAGTTCCTCAAGTCGTCTGCCATAATGGTTTATCTTTGAGAGTACCTAATTATAATAACTATTGAATTATTTGTAAATAATTATAGTAATTGATTTGAACACATGTTAATAGACATTTATTCTCCACTCTTTTGTGTAGGCAATATAAAGGATTTTAACAATTCATTTTTAATGAAATATACCACTCAATACAATTATTTACTCTAAACAACAAGTCAATACCGACTGAAAATTTGATTTAGATATTTTTTAACTAAATAGGCACGTATAAAATAATGAACTAATTGATAATCAAAATTTTACAAGATGACAAACACAGAAATAATAAATGCATTCAGATTTCAGAGGCCACAGAGGCATAATAAAGTAGTAGACTAATAAGTTAATAGCCACAGATTATAATACTCATATTTTAGACATATTAAAAATAATATTTAACACTATACTGTATAAATATTATTATTATATATTGAATGGTATCTTGAAAATTAATTCTTTGAACTAGAATATATTAAAGTGTTATTTGTAAACATAATATAGAAGACAAAAATTCATAATAAATTTCTGCTGTATGATTATAAGAATTAAATAAAAAGTAACGAACGACGAATAAATGCAATAATAGTAGAACTTTAAAGTTATTTACTCCCGTCGAAAGATCATCAGTGGCCTGTAAAGATTTTTATAAATCTTAAGCTAAAAAACTTTAAAGAAGCGAGCGTACTCCCTCTTCTATGGCCAGTAACGCATCTCCTAGCCTTCTAGTCTTGCTGATGTTCATGGGCGACGGTAAGCATATATCATCAGGTTCATCCCTTTACTAATACAAAAGAAGCGTGTTAAATTCAGCATCTTCGTTTATGACTTTGGATCGAGAATGTGACGATATACACATCAAAATTATAAAACCTCTCTTTTTGCATCGTGAGTACCTACTTCCACTTCAAACCATTAAAATTTTTGCGTTCTTTTATGGCAAAGCAATACCTTTGTTGGCGGAAAGAAAACAGCATATTTAAAATCTATAATTTATTACAAAATTATGAAAGATATGAGTATATTACAATATTACTTTAAAAATACGACTAAAATAAATTAATAAGTTAAGTATTTAGCTTACGTATACTTGATAATATTATGCGAATCAAACAATAAGTAGGTATTCATAATATATGTACATAGGTCGCTTGTGTTTTACCATTGGATCGATTTATCAAATAATGTCCAATCGGTCACAAATTTTATATTTTGAACACGCTCATCTATTTACAACATATTACAAAGTGGTGCAGACAATTGATATTATCGGAATCTCAACTAACAAGTATTCGGTATGGATAAACTTAAATTCATTGTTACATACATACAGGGGGTTTGGTGACAGCTCCCGAAAACGAAGACAGGTTTTATAGTAATAATGGCACCTTTGATCAAGGGACGAAATAAAATTTGATCCTGACTAAAAAAACATCATATTTTAAAACGTTTTATTAGCGTTATTTCGCTCCATCATGTTAGTCCAGCTGTTTTTGTTATCATGCTTCAATGATGGTTCTTTTGTAATGTATTTTTTATGAAACTATCGTTTAACTTAGCTGTACTTACAAGATGGAGCGTAAATAATACTAATAAAAAGTGTTAAAAATATGTCTTTTGTTAGTCAGGATTGATTTTTTCTTCCGTCCCTTTATCAAATGTGTCATTAGTACTATCACCCATCTTCGTTTTCAGGAGCAGTCCCCAAACATTCTGTATAAAATATTTGTAGTTATTATACTATTTAATAGTAGCTTCATGAAAGTTCAAAATATAAATATGTCTCTTTATTTTCATATAACAAAAATATTAAACCAAGACTTTTTCTAAAAGTCATACAATTTTAATTCTCATAAAGCTTTCTCTAACAACTCAGCTTTATTGAAAAGTTAAATCAGCCATAAAAAGGATTCTCAAATACATTACAAATATGTATTAATTTAAATCAAATGCAGATATTTTATGGTTAGAAATACATAAAGTATTTAATATTCATTATTGAATAATTTGAAAAACATGTGCAACTGAAATCACAATTACCATAGCATCTATATATAACACATATGTATATCTGCGACATACTGATAGGTGCATGCTTGGAATGTGTAAGAAAATATAGTGATAACTATATGTAACACTGTTTTCATATTTTATAATATATGTATATTGTTTTACAAAAAGTTCCTCGGTATAAATTTCGCCAAATTCCACAACTATACAATGTTACTTCTTTTAAGTATTCATCATTTCTATAACACTATTTTTATTTATTCCTCTCAATTGCTCTGTATGTTTTTTAGATGTGGTACTAACAAATCGTAGGTTTCTGTCAATTTCAATTTTGGTTATGACCCAATTTTAAGCATTGGCGCAATACAAATTAAATATTTAGCTATGTACACTAACAAGGTGCGTTTGTAACGCAGTAGACTGATGGTATCGTCTCCGTGAGGCAAAGTCTTCGTTGTCATCATTTAGTCTCTCCTGCTCCACTGAGACGTCAGCATGTACTGGAGTTACAACTAATTGTTCATATTCCAGAGGTCGCTTACTGAAAAGTACCCACATCGTTACAAAAAATCACTTAATATTGGTTTATATTTATGAGAGTATGACATCACAATGCTAGAGAGTATTTTAATGCGACATGTTTTAAGAATAAAATTTTACAATTATTTTTCAATTAACACTATACAATTATTTACCTGGCGTATTGAGTGTGTGTATATAATGAATTTTTCAGTAAAATGTGTATCAATATAAGAAAACAATAAAATCATCTAGCCAAGTAATTTCAATGAAAAAGCAGCAAAATTAAGATTTTCGGTATCTTTGTATTTAAATTCAACAATTCTTAGACAATAAACCGGAAAAGCTGAGTATATAATAAAACTAAAAATTTAATATATTAATAACTAAGTTTACTTTAAAATATAAATATTTACCCAATTGCGTGTAAGAACGATATTTTAAGCCAATGGAAGAAACGAAATTCAGATGCACGGCCAGGTTTTACAGCTGGATTAGCCGCTCCGATGTAAAGCCACAAGAGCCACAGAATTAACAAACAACCGAGGGCATACATCCAATGAACTAATACCATCAGTAATAGCTTTATGGCCACCTGAAAAGAATTAAATCTACTTTGTAATCTACACTATTACGAAAATGTTATTATAAAATAGTATTCTCAACTACACTATGTATTATGTACTACAGGAAACCATATAGAACTACTACAACTAACCAGATGGGCAAACATTATGTTTTGACGTTTATAAATTGAGCTAGTACTATATTTACCTAGTATTTATAAAGTTAAAAACAGAACTATAAAATAATTCTCAAATCATTATTATTACAGTACTTACACCAGCAAGGGAAAGCCATCTATTGCATAAATGAGAATACCAATTTTTATTTTTGGAATGTACATTTATGGGAGGACGCACATCACCATTTGACGCACGACCATTCATAATAGCAGAGTCTGTTGGTGATGGTGTAAAATCCTGAAATCAAGTACTTTATCAATGACACATTGCTTACAGTGTCTTTAATAATTAATCGTTAATAATTATTCCGGAGCTTACACCAACAGTTTTATGTCTGATCCTTTCAGGAAACAGTAAATCCAAATCGCTTCCAGTTGCACCATAGACTTGAGTATCACGTTGTGAATGTCCTTGAAATCTGCAAAAGAATAATAGTAAGTAGTAATTAGTATTAGCAATAAGATAATGACAATGAATTAATGATAGATGCATAACATTAGACTGTTACAAAAAAAAATGAGCTGATTTACACCAATGGCCATTGTGTACTGTGGTACACATTCCAGTTACTGGTGTAAGGCGCCCATACAGATCTAGTTTATGACAAAATAAATAAAAACTAGCAATTTCATACCTCATTTCACGGCGATGTTGTAAATCAAAAGTTTGAGCAAGAGCAAAATAAGAATAATCAATACTAGCGTATGTGATCAGGAAGGGCATTGTGACAATTGGTGCAAGTTTATTAATGTCTCCAATGATGATGAATGTTACTGTCACTACTGCTACAACAATCATGGAGTAAATCGGCACCTTATTAGGTCCCCTCTGCAATTGACAGAATAATGGCAATGATGTGCAATCTTTTAAATATAAGACACCAAAACAAGCAAGACATAGAATTTTGAAAGGGGGTACTATATGATATTACCAACAATGCAAGCAATCTTATTCTTATGGGATTATAAAAATATATGTTAGGTGATATAGTGAAACATTTATTTTCCAGATTTGCTTTGAAACATTAAAAAATCACATTTCTTTTTTATTTAAATCCCCTTTATGCTATGCTTATTTTCATTGTTACAATATGATAAAAACAAATTACTTTATTTTATTGTCAGTTACAATATGACAACAGAAACTTACCCCATGTCCTAAAGTTTCTAATCCAGGAATAACTTTTTCATTGCTTATACTTTGTAAGACTCTAGGTGTGCCATACATGGCTCCCAAACAAGAACTCATAGAACTAACATATAAACCCGCAAGCAACAGTATTTTTACAGCAGACATATCAGCTGTTATTGAAAAATTTGTAAGCAATGCCTCTCTTGTTACTGTTGCAGCTAGTGTTATAACAAACATCAAATACAAAAATGTTCTGAAAAAAATGATTAACATAATAGAAACCATAGTAAATTCTATGTCAAATGGACTTTATAGCAGTTGGAACCTACCCAGTACTAATAGCAGCCAGAGAACCATTAGGTATATTTATAGAAGGGTTCCTTAGGTCACCGCTCATATTAATGCCTGCTAAAATACCTGTTATGGTTGGAAAAAATACACCAAAACATTTGAACCAGGTATATCCATCTTGATAATCTGCCCATGTATTATTGCTTATTGTACCTCCAAGCCATCCTTTAAATTCTACATCTGGAAATACCACAGAAAATATTATATACAAATTTATGGAATTAAAAATGCCATTAACACTGAATATTAAGTACTATTAGTTTCTAAATTACATAAGTCTTCTATTCTGATATGGACATCGAGAAACTAAAGTAAAAAATAACATCAATACTTACTTGGTACAGTTGTAAATGATCCTACAAAAAAGTCCACTGCAGCAACTAATATAATAAGTAATAGAACAAATTGCAATTTGATCACCCATTTGACACCAGCAACATTTATGGTACCCAGTAAAAGTACTGCAGAAACTGCAAAGCCTCGTGCTGCCCATGTATTTTCAGTGCCTACGAGACTGGCCATGGACTCACCAAAACCAAACACATTTAATGCGCATCCCACAGCCTGGAAAATATGTGATTATTATATTGTAATATCTCAGTAATTTGACTACTATAATTATTAAAATATACCTGTCCAAAACAGTAAATCATTCCTAAGGCTCCACCCATTCTGGATCCTAATGTATGGGCCAACAAAAAATAAACACCTCCACTTTCTATTCGACATCTTTCACAAATTCCAACAGCAGATAGAACTGAGATCAAGGCAACAAATACTAGGAAAAAAAATAAGAATATTTCATTTGAAAATAAGTTAGTACAATCAAATAATATAATATAATATAAGCCTACCTGTAAATATGACTATTAGTACAGCATTAACTAAACCAGCTTGTCCTACCATCCAACCTGATCTTAAAAACACAATGACACCAAAGATGTTTATAAGGCATGATGTGAATACTCCATCCCATGTTCCAAAAAGAACAGGCTGTGAGATAAAAAAGTTCGATTTCCACCATGGGACGTCACCCTATGAATGAAAAAAACAACTTTTTAATGATGTCATATTAGATATTAATTAATATTCTAATCAACACAACATAATAGAGTAATAATGTATAATAAAAACCTGGACGTCAGCAAAAATTTCGTTAGCTCCAGAAGCTTGGTGACCACCTGTTCCGTATTGTGATTCATTCCCCAAGTCCACAAATCCACCTGATTGTCTTCTCATACGCGCTCTATCATAGCCTGGTTCTCCACTATCAAAAGTAGCAACATCTAAGTCTGTTCTTCTTATTCGATTATTTTGATCCATAATATTAAGTTTTTGTTCTACCAGGACAGTAATTAATCTGCTATAAAATGAACATCTGGAAATTTTAATATGATTTATTTATGAAAGCTATTTGCGATAAAAGCATTCTTCTGTCATTTCATAACAACTGACATTTTGACAACACAATAACAAATAATGTTGCCAACTGCTTTCCAACAACTGCATTTACTATATACTAAAAATCGTTTAACATTCACTTACAAGTCAATAATGTCCGGTTAATTTTAAAAGCCAATAAGCTAAAAACGCGTTACTCATCCAGATAAAAATATAATAATGAAACTAACATACGATAAAGTGAGCAGTACTGAAGTTTAAAAGTTTAAAACTTATCTCTCACACTCAAGTGCAACTGGACAGTAGATGCGTATTGTGTTAATGGATCACACACACACCCAATAAGAAGAGTAATTTACACTTGACCTAAAAAGGATTCTGTTATTAACTAATTTAATGACGTACAAGCAACTATTTAATGGGCATGGAATAGGAGACTGAAGAGGTTACTGATAGGATAATAATACTTCTTTTAGGTTCAGTTGTATATTTCTTAATATTAGTTGTGTACAATTTAAAAGGAGCCGTCGTTTATTACTATTTTTTAACTGAGAGTTATTTATATTGTAGATATATAAAGTAGTAAAATATTCAAAATTTGTAACATTTTTAGTAGTAATTGGATTTTATAGAAACTAACATTTTATGTTTTTTTTATTTTTAATAAGACAGCTAGATTATGAGATCATCAGGTCATCGCCACCCTTAGGTATTTTTATCAGTATGTTTAGTACATTTATTTTAAACTTAATTCAAGCTATAATTAATACAATAATAGATGTGATAGATGATAAAATATTGCCTATTAAAACGAAAAAAATATCTTTAAATCATTGCAAACCTACACCTACACCAATATGATATATCATTTTCTCATACCACTACATTTAATGAGCTATGGCGTTTACACCCTCTTGTTTTAAGAGACTCGTATGCACGGCGCTCGTGCCGTTTTATCTATGCGGCCTGTAGATACTAATAGGCTGACACTACAAACTATTTTCAATAACCAATATCGAATTTTTTAGCATAACTTTATACACTACTAATATACCAAACCAAATTATTTTACATTGTAAAATAATTTTTCCTTTTTAATTTGTAATGGACGTTCTCGTGAACTTTGGCTCTGCTATACTCCTTCTCGTAATTTTTTCTTATTTAATGATAAACAAATATTAATATTCAGCTATAATTACTTTTACTACCCATAAAAAAATAGATTTTAAGAAGTGGTGAATATGTAAACGCAGATTTACATTGTTTTTTCTTTATAGAACTTTTTTTTTCATCCTTTCAATGATTACCAAAGACTAAAATCACAATCCGGTATTACATTTTTGAATAGATGGAATATCCGCTACACAGTAATCGTCTCTATATGAAGTAAATTACTATCGCATTATAATACATTTTGTGTTGTAGACGAAAACGCACTTGTTAGTTGATATTTCCAATTCCTTGTAGTTTCAACAGGGCGTCAAAGGGTACTTAATCATGCAGCGCAGTGCAGGTGTCAGTAGGAATTCATTTATAGCTTCTAAAGAGTAGAGCTTTCTAAATCCTGATTATAGACTATAGTAATTTCTTAATATTAATGCTTTCACCTTATAGTACCAAAATTTTATAAACAAATAACATAATTGCAGTTTTAGAATACTTATATATTTAATTCGGGTTTTATCAATATGTTATAATTATCAATAAATTATAGAACATGGCTTCTTATAACTCTAGTGATACTCATGATACTCTGCCAAATCATTTTACACGAGTGCAAATACCATTAGAAATTAGATGGTCCTCTATATAATACCAATTTATTTTTAATTTTGAGCTTTATGTTTATAGACTGAAGTTCAATTGAACGATCTACAACTTTTATGAACTTTCAAGAACTACTAACAATGTCGCAAAAGTCCTATAAAAATCAGTACAAGATAAGAATTTAAGAAGGAACAAATAACAAAAATATGTCCGTGACTCGGGCGAACCTATCAATACACAAAGGAGTTTGTCGTGAGTTAATAAAACATGTATCGATCTACCCCTATCATCATAAGTAAGAATAACAAAATTGACTTTATCCGAAAGTATTCAAGAAAGTGAAAGAAAAGCTACTGTAAATTTTATGTACATAATCTGGAAGAAAATTGAAACAACGCGAAGTGATATTGAATATTCAAATTGCAACGAATTTTTCGTTACGGAAGGAATTTAACACAAGGAAGATGACCTGAATCGTCAGAGATGGTTAGCAATTAAAAGCAGTAAAACGGGTGAGCGAGGGCGGTATATATGTATGATGGGCGGGCGTCGTAGGCGCGCGGCGATCCGTACTGGTGAAGATGCTAATGTTTCATCAGTCACTGCTAATACGTTATATATGAAATTATATTTTTATAATCTCCGATATGTTTGTTATTATTACTATCTGAAAACTAATATGTTGATATGGAAGTGAACCTTTTGCAAATTTATCAATAAGCATATAAGTAAACGAGACGAGTAAACGTAAATTCATAAATAATCAATACTTTACAGAACATTTGACTATATTAACCAAGCTATTTTGGTGTGTGTTTGAAACAAAAATCGTTAACAATTCTTTCACGTGAATTATAATTAGCATTAACATCCATCTCTGGGCGGTGGCGTACGGGCGGGCGCGGTGATGCGGTGCGGGCGAGTTGCGGCGTCACTATTCGGGCCGCAGTCGGCAGCCGGCACTCAGCAGTCGGCGCTCGTAGGCCGCGCACGGACCGCAGCGGCGTTAGCCACTTGCCGCCCGCACCGGCGGCTATTATGCCGGCGCCCCGGGGCCGTTCGCCACGCGCCGCGCGTTCTACGGCTCCGCGCAGCGCCGTGTCTGCTCCGAACGCGACGTCTACGTGCTCGCCGTCTGTCCCTTAACGTACGCGATCACACCTTTCACGACTACATAAAGGAATGTAAATATTTATGGATGTCAGTTTTCAGTTGTTTAGATTGGCTGTGAAATTTAAGGTATGTAAGTAAAAATGTTACGACTTTTCACGACATTGTTTATGTCAAATTGTTGTTATGTTTTTGCTGAATAAGATGAATGAAAATTATCGCATGCTGTTTGTATATGCACTTACATATGTAAAAGATGCCTCATATATAATAAGCAATAACTTAATGGATAATTGTTGACAATGATCAGTAAACGTTGCTCCGTGTGCCCTTCGGCAATTTGGATCGATAGTTTACCATTAAGCGTAGCCGTGTTGGGTTCAACAGATTTTTCGCATTCAATTACGTGATTTAATGATGATCACTATAATTATACTAAAATAATGCTAACTCACTGCGCCGTCGCAACTAGGGTTTGCAATCGTGTTTAATAGGTAAGCTTTTAGGTTGCAACTCTACTATTATACACTTTTTCAACATCATTGACTATACCTAATATAATTAATATTATAACTATCCTAATAAAATACTTAATACTTATTGACTTTTAACCTTGTCTCCTTTCCCGCTTTGTTTAATTTTACGCCACACAAATACTTGGACAGAGAGTAATGAGTTGTAAATACTAACCGGTACTGATTTACTATAACAACTCTCACTCTTCCGAAGGTTTACTTTAAATTATTCTAATCTATGTATGTATAACAACATAATATTTATTGGCATAAAATGTTTAGGTGAGAATGAAATCAACAAGGCGTGTTCGGGTGCATGAAGATGCTATTCGTCATAGGTAATATAATATTGGAGTTTTACTTTTATGATTAAGTAGTCAATGCGTAGAAACTTTGTATACACAAACCTGATCTATATTCATATGAGTTGCTGTAGCTAAACTTAGTTCCTGGAGTTTAATGTATTTCTAACTTTCAATCTCTAGATTACTTTTAAATATTAACAAGCCGATTTCAACTATGTGATATATTACATTTAATATTTAACACCAAAATTTATCTTCTTTTAGCCACTTTAATGTGTAACAAACACTTACTTAGTCTTTAAACCCGAAGTAGATAAGATTAGTATCCTTAAAAATATTATGGAAATCGACCTCTAAACCACAACTCCCTATGTATTTTTATTACAGAATTCTACATTTCTTGTAAATACTCAATAGATGCTTAGTTTATAAGCAATATTTATAGAAAAATTATCATAAACAAAATTACAATGCCTAAAGGAATGACGAAATTGCATTTAACTGTAAATATAAAATAGGTTTTACATATCTTAAATTAATAGATTATTTAGCTATAAAAATCAAGTATGATTATTAAATATATTGTTATTTAATATGGAAATTAGTTTTTAAAATTTTAAGAACTGTTCCTCCGATGTTGAGAATATGGAAAATTTTAAAGTAGACTACATTTTTAATTTATTACAGTTAACCTATGACAAAATAGCATATCAAGTTTACGTTGATACTTAGAAAAACCTTTGTAATATTTAGTTCTCTATAATGTCTTAAACAGTAAGCATAAATTATAATTAGATCAGATTTACGTCTTCATTGCACAGAATAAATAGTATTATTTATTCAAAATAAATAAGCAAGACATCTGATTGTAAAACATAAATTCTAAATTACTGTATTAACCCTAATTTAATACGTTGGGTAATGTATGTTCGAATACAAGAAGTACTATTGAAATTATTTCTTCTTATAATGTAGTGGACAAAACGGCGGGGGGCCTATGAGGCAGATTTAATAGCAATATTGTATTTATATATTTAGTAGCAAAATTCCCCTTCAATAAATTCCCCGATAAAATTTGATAAGCCTCATCTTTCGAAAAATATACTATGTCAAAACGAAACTTAACACAGTATTACACCACATATTTGCGACTATAATCATAAAACGGTAATTTAAAATAGTATGTACCTAATTATGCGATCACAATTTCATTCATATAGAAAAGTTTAATAACATAATAATATCAATGAAGTATGTACGGGTAACTACTGATTACGATTATACAACCTGGCTATAAAACTATTCTATTCTTTTTAAACCTTCCTCGTGATATTCAAATACGTCATAGCCACAATACTATTGCAAGTTAATAATGATGTCATAAAACTTTAAGCACTTAATTGGAATTGGTTGAACAACATGAACACTTAAATTAATAATTTATATAAAATGATAAGTATTTTAAAGTTATGGACTAAATACAGACGTAGATAATAGTCGTTTTGACTTCACAAAAGTTACGTTTATAAAATCCAATTTTGTGATGTAAAAGTTATTGAAACGTGGTTTGGTAATACCAAAGAAATTGTTCACTTTATTGTAAATTTTAATTTAGTTTATAATACATTCAAAAAATCTTCTGCTGCACCAAATACACACACATTTTTTAAATGATGTGTAACGGTAAGTAGATAACAAATTGAATGTTCTAAGAAATTAAAAAAAAAATACTTTACGAGTAAATTAAAACTATTAAGTTGTGGACTCATTTAAAAATTGTGTGCCCATGTTTCAATTTGCGGTAGAGTCATAACCACTTGCAGATAACCTGTGTGGGCGGTAATAGCACTGCTCGTAGACGTAGTAGTAATACGTATGTATGTGGCTACCTACGTCACAAGTCAATTCAAAACTACATCGAATTAATTGAACGTATTATCAAACCTATTTAAATGGAAAGCTATTATATTATACTTAAGGAAATATTCCCTGTATTTTTTAAGTAGATTTACATAATAAATCAATATGTCGACTAAGTATATATTTAAATAAAACACTTTGAGATTATAAATCAAGGAGAATTAGCTCACTTAAATTCGTTATATATATTCATAGACGCGAGAATAATTCAAGGTGACATCAGGGGAAACTTGAGCTTGAGAACCTAATTTTACGCCAGGTTGACATCGTAACCAAGTCATCTTTAAATAAACAATAGGCTTGTTGTCGCAATTTATAACTCAGTTACCTTTACCTATGCTTTGTCTCTTGTAACATCATAACAATTTACTTTATAATGAAATATGAAAATACAACGTTTAAAGTAACATGTAAAACGAAATTACTGTTGTGTTGTAAATAATATAATAATACCGTAAACTCTAAAAGCTAACGTAGGAAATGAAATTTTATATTTAAAGCCGGTAGCTTTTAACTAAAAGACGCCATGTTGATAGTGAGTTCCATTTATTATTTGCAGAAACCGGATGACCCTAATTATGTATAATAGACGCGAAATAAATTGAACCCAGCACTTTGGCCATCCAATCGATCTTATATAATTGCTGCATATCTAAGGAGTTTATCTGCACTAAATTAATTAATTTGCTTCCTATTAATTTAGTTTTTTCAGACATTAAACAACTATGTACTGCTTTTATGATATATTCGCATGTGAATAATTTTCCGCAACATAATTCTATGCTTATATGTCATTAAATAAGTACGCATATTTTTGCTAAATATAACCAATAACTTTCACCTACATCATAATTTATCTATAATATAATAAAATGTAACTGATCGGGGTCTGTACATGACTTTATTAACTTAATACGAAACAAAACAACGATCTTAGTATTTTTGTCTGTTTGTCTGTGTATATGTTTGCACTAAAATAAATACTATGGTAGATAACTAGAATTGGATATCGACATCATCGTACGCAAGCAAATCCGCTGGCAGAAGCTTTTATTTAAATATTTTTATGAGACAACAAATATCATAACTACAACGTGTTTATTCTCGAAATTTGAAATTGAATAGATTATTATCCGTAGCGACGCCACAAACGTCTCGGAACAAACAATACAGGAAAGAAAGAATATAAAACATAAACGTAAGCTTTGTTTAAAGCTTCCTCCTTTTATATCCTTATAAACAAATTTTCTATACGTGTCTTTTACCTTTCGCAAGTGGTAAAAAGCGATTTAATAGTCTTTGGATAAAATCTTTATCTATAAATAATTCTCAAAACAGCAATACTATTTAATAAAGGATCTTTCAATTTAATTAACGCGATAAATGTCAAAATATTAATGGAATCTTAAAGAAATTTACATTATACTTGCAAAAAAATGTTTTCTAAATATCAGGCAAGATAATCTAAAAATATGAATAATGAAGCTTTTCGTTGTCGGTAGCTAGCAACGCTTGGCAACAATTTCCGCTGTCTTCAATTGATTTGTTTGCATATTATTGTTTCACTTGACGAGGTTTCCCGCCTTTATACAAGCGCGCCGTCACGGCGCCTCGCCAGCTATCACAAATGCACAAACTTTTGCGAGCGAACACCCAGACACCTGTGCCGTAAATTGTTATTCCTAAGTTTTTAGAACTCTTGTAACAATTGTCAAACATTTTTTTGATGTGAGATTACCTTTACTATTAATATTTAAGATATACTAATATTATTACCATAGTAATATACTAACACTCAATTCGTTAAAAATCATCACATTCTATTTGAACAACTTTTAAAGACAATCATGTTCTTATGGTCTACGACGCTACGGCATACGAATGGTACGTAGCATAGTTAAGTGATTGCTACGAGTGTATATCAATTGTTTGTGTTGTAAAATAAAGATTCTATTTTAAAATTGTCGTTTTCTTGCTTTCAAAAGACACTTTTAATTACTTTTGAATTATATTTTCACAGAATACTCAGGTCAATAACAAAAGTAAAACGAAAACTTTTGTTATTTAACATTACAAAGTATATACCGTAGACGACAAATAGTTTTCCTACACTTTACTACAACAGTAATTAATATATACGGCTTACGTAAGACTGAGTGGCACTCATTATCAAATGAAATAACTTGAGTGTACTACTAACCAACCAAAAAAGAAGTTTCCTTTCTGAATAACATACAACGACACCTGACCTATATGAATTGGACCTGAAGTACGTACTTTTGGAGCGAAAAAGTTTTTTTATTAAAATGATATTCATATTATATGGTCTGATTTTCTTAACGTTGTTTCTTGCTTACAGAGGCGTACATACATAAGTAAAATAATAAAGAATAAATACTTTTTGCATTTCGGTAATTAATTCATTTAAAAAAATATATAAAAATCAGTTTCACTTAAAATTTCATACCGATAACGTCGGAAATTATAAATAAAATATTATACTACGAACAAGGTATCTATTATTATACACCTAACATTTTTACCTCGTACAAAAAATACGCTTTTAGGTTTTGTTTAAGAAACACCGCCCACTTAAAACTTAAACAAAAAAAAATTTAAACATATAATTTAGTTAAATGTCACCAATGGTACTTATTAAGAAGAGAACTTTCACATTCATACATATATGTCTGCTAAATAATAATAACAATATACACCTCACTTTTACACTAAATTAATATCGAGGTAAAATAATTCCGTAAAATGGTAAAATTTATTTCGCTCAAGTTGAGGTTTCAGATACGTATACCCATTTTTCTGACAAACAATTGGTAAAACAACAAAAACATTGATGAACAGAGTTTTTCACGTACCGCTATACATAATATGACAAAACACAACGAACGCCAAACACAATGACAAAAAGTAGGAGGCATCTAAATTAATGTTTTGTACGTTGGAATATATTCTCAACGTTCCTTTCCAAATACAGACTTACATAAAATATGTACATCGTTAGTATATAAAGCAACATCAGAGTCGTTTCAGTTATGTAACCATATTTTAAGGCTTTTAAGTTAAAAATAAAACATTCATACTAAGAGGCTTCTGACTAATAATGAAGAGCTTATAAAAAATATTGTTTAAGAGTAGTGTGCCCTGGATTTATGTAATTATTCTTTTATTTTATAAATTACACATAGTTAATTATGGTTCTAGAAACGTCCACCACATTGTACACAATAAATTATTACAAGTAACATTTTATACATATTCAACACTAAGCAACTGTTCTTATGCGACTCGCAAGATTGTACAATATACTCAATACATTTAATGTTGTTGAATGTTGTAAGCCTGCGCTCACTTGAACTAGAGCTGACGCCGATAACTGTCTGAATCCTCTATTAGTTTTCGTTGTTATTCTGACGATTGAAATGATTTTTGGGCATGAAATTGTATCTGCGCACCTTTATCAAATAATTGCACCTGCAAGTAACCTGTTAGTGCTCATCAAATGTTGATTACACATTTCTTAGCCTTTATCAACACTACGACAATTATATACTTTGTGAGGGTCAGGTAAAACCCATAAACGATAAATTATATTCCATGCTGTTTCTGTAGCTATGGTGATGCCTAATTAAAAGTAGATATGGATTGGTTGCAGTGAGTGTAAACGTGGCGGCGACCGGCTGGCGACGCCGCGGATGTCGCTGCTCGGCAAGCCCATAAGCTACCGCGCCACGCGACGCGACGCGTGTTGCCGCCGTTTTCAATCTAAGTTTTACAATTTTCTCGAACGGCCAAGGGGTTTTAAGGCCGTCCTTTATCATATGATTGTGTAAGTCATTTATATTTATTTTATTTCGAGAAAGGATCTAAATAGAACCTTATGACATCTATAGTCAACACAAAAGAAATCCTACAGTCGTACAATATATCAACGCAAAATAGCAACTTAAATGTATCGATAAATAGAGCCCAAAATAAAATATTTCAATATTATTTGGGTATGAAAAAGTTTGAATTAACCTAATATAAAGAAGCCTCTCAAAATGCAAAAAAAATATATACGAGAATAATGAATGAAAAATATATGCAATGATTAATAACTACTCTTCCGGTATTGTAGTGTTGTAGTTGACATATTTCGTGATAACGTACGATTACATGAAAAAAGGTAATTCCAAATTTGCCTTAGATGGAGAACGCATCATTTATCATTCTATCCTAGATTAATGATGTCTGTGTGTGGTAATGCCACTTACAAGCATTTGGTTGTGATGCTCATTTGAAAACTTTATTTAAAGAATAGGAGTACTTAAAACAGCTAGATAAAAAGAGAATACTTTAATCAAGTTTATAAATTTTCCAGTCAATCTATTACAAGGTGTGGCTTTATCACGTGTCGATCCATATAAGCTGGGCGTAACCACTTATAAATTAATTTAATGATAATTTTGATGTATCTGATTTCGCTATCTTAAAAACATCATGGTTTAAATATATAGTCGAAGATTTTATTGCAACAATGAAACGATAAGTGTAAAATCACGAATAATAGTCAAATCATTGTCCAATAACATAACGATTTTCACTAATATTGAAGAAACTAATAGTGTCTAATTATATCGCAGCTAAGAATTGTTTGCACTCAGTTTAAACGAGGTTGTTATTGTAGATTTATCGCAGCAATGCCAGAAATTAGAACAAGCAATGATTTATTAAAAAAAAACATTTATCGAGACTATTACTATTTATTTTTAGTTTGAAAAAATCCGTACATGCTTTCCGAAAAAGCAAATTTGTATCAATAAAATAGCTGTACATTATTTTATGGATATTGCATAAAACTGATAGATGTTTAAACTTTCAATATTTTTGCTATTCGGTTAATCCGAACAGCAAGTATTTCAGTTGTTTTGCTCCCAATTGCATGAGGAGAGACTGTCTAAATATTGGGTAAAAGCCGTTTTCCAAAGGCTATGAATGTGTCAATAATAAACATGTCGAGTCCACGTTCCCATTCCGAAACGTCCCGACCTTTCCTCCCCTATTTGCAAATGTTAACATTTTCATACCTTTGCCGACGAAATTGACTTCTGACAAGACTAAAATATAGAAAATACTTTTGTTTAACTTAAAAGTTAATTTAATTTTTATAACAAACGTGTACAAGAATAAAATATAAGATAAATTGTTTATATTTTCTTTTCTCACTGTTGAAATGTTATTATTAGTTTTGGCGCCTGCATTGAAGTTTTCCTATTCTGTTGATAAGAGAAATAGGAATAAGTTAAAGTCACCCGCCCGCTGCCAGCTTTTTCTGAAAGTTATCCGACACGTCACCTACTACTGAAACTCTCCAATTGCAATTACATTTACCATTGTCAATAGTTTTAACTTACCATTATAATGTGTTCTCAAAGGTTCTTGATGGTGTTCATGTGCTTGTCGCTGTCAGTCTTCTCCACTATAGAAGAATACGAAGCAAAAGCGGGCATAGTCCTTCTTTATATGGAGGCAGTAGTCGTCGTATGGTTCGCAATAGAATTTTGTTTAAGGTAAGCCTATTATTAAACATTTTATCTAAATTGAGTATAATTGTAAGAAAATCATCATAGTATTTGCAGTGACCGGCATTTCATTTAGACACTTTACATACAAAAATCGTATTAGTTTTATACACCAGAAGTTATTACTTTACACGATAATAAATATAATAATAGTATAATTTAATATAATTGCAAAAAATAACTATAGACACTGCACGCCGCCGAATATTTGAAAATTCTATACAAATATTATGTAATAGTATTAATTCATGATTCAATCAACTTTTTTGGCAACTTACCCGGAAATCAAGAAACACTAAATTAAGTCTGTCTCTACAGCAAAGTAACATGCACGACGAATTTAGCACTGACAATTCTCAATTAGGTCTTTAAACTAGAGAAAAATGTTTAAATGATATGGAGCATTAACGCTACTTTACCTACACTTATATTATAAAGTAGGAAGATTTGATTGATTTTGTTTGATTGCTTGCATTGAAAGGCTCCGAAACTACTTGACCGATTTAAAAAATTATTTCACTGTTGGGAAGCTACCCTGTTTCCCAAGAACATAGGCTATATTAAATTTTCAAAAACGTTACGGATCCATACTAAAACTCCAATAATGTAACTCAAGGTGTAAAAATCGAAATGAATGCAAGCGAAGCCGCTCGCAAAAGCTGTTAAAAATTATTAAAAGGTTATTTTTGTGCAAATTTAGCTTTCGTTTACTCTTTCGAATCTATGGTGTTACTTGTATTTTAAGGTAGTAAAAACACTTCTTTTGTTAGTTGTCTAGGCGATTAGAGTTAATATTTATAGATATCTCTAAGGATCTTATCACATCGGGTTTACATTTAAGCTACCTGAAAATGTCTTTGTGATACCTACTCTTAGAATACTTCTGAAATCTCGTCATTAAAACTTGAAGAATTTAGGAACATGTTCAATATTTATAATATTATTTTGTAAATAATTTTAGTGTGCGTATTATAAAAACTAATAGGTATTCATAGAATCATTATAATTTACATTTACATCTATGCCAATAAATAGCCCGATACATTTGCCGCCATCGTTCACATTAAAAAAAAATTATTTACGTACCAATTTTTCAAACCTCTACGAATCATGTAAACACTGTACGTAATTGATAAATCTACTTTTACAAATAGTGGCATTATATGTAGTATGGTAGCTATTAGATGGTGCATTTATCGTAAATAATAGTCATTAGTCTATGTCTCGTAGCTAAATATACAAGCCTATCTTTGAACAGATTATGAATAATAAGAGCTTTAAAACAGATGCTGCTTATAACAACTGATTACTTCAATAAAATACATTCAATTGTAAAAGGCAGTCATTAAGCTATAATGGTACATCCTACACCCATAGGAAATTGTTTAAATTGGTTTAAAATAACGAATGGGTTATAACATACTTTTATGAATATTGTAGTATAACCAATATTAACGTTTCGTAATACATCATAAGTAAGGTCTATTACTCAGGGGAGACTTGCTAATTAGCGTGGCTTTCGAACATTTACTGAGCTATTTTCCTTACTAAGTTGGTCAACAAGCTCTTACCAAAAATAGCGTACTTTGTTTGTACAGTTTCAACTATGAAGTAGAATAATAAATTTTTATTTGAGGTTTAATTCGTATTCTGTCTCTATAACAGGTTATGGTCGTCGGGATGTCGGTCTCGGTATCAAGGATTAATGGGCCGCCTCAAATTCTTGAGGCGGCCGTTTTGCATAATCGGTAAGATTTTCTTTTTCAGGTATATTAAGTTAAGTAATAATACACCGATGTACATTGTAAAATATTATTTAATTTTCAAGAATATTATATTTTTATGAAAATAATATAAAACTTAACCGTAGGTACTTAACCGTAGGTAGAATTCTAATCATTCAAATAATATTGATGTCGCCTACTTAGTTTGAACATCGTGCAACCGCCACAGTATCCTCCTGGGAGCCGCTTTACCCTGAGACTATGCCGTGCTGTCGTAACTGACAAATATAGCTACACGATTCGCCCACTTGGGTTTATTAATGTTGCCTTACAATAATATTATACCTCGACTTTGACCTTTAAATGTCTTTTGAGTTTTTATAGCGATGATTCTTATTCATACTTCATTCATCCTAGTCATAATGATAGGTTATTTTCAATTTTTCTACACTTTATGAACATTTATGAATAGCTCCATTCTTTATTTAGCATGTGGAATAGATTGGTCGCAGTCCGGACCCAATCTGAATATCTATTACCAACATACGTTCCAAAACAACATTCTTATTTATGCAAATTCCACACAACACAAAACCTTACAATATTTCCATATCCTTAACATTTACATACGTTATAAATAGAATACGAATTTTATAAAAATATCACGAAACCGACTTCCAGATTTTTTCGATACAAGCATTTCTCTAAAGATTATTTAATTATTATATATACAAATATAATTATGGTTACTTGAAAAATATAAAATCAAAAATTGAAAAATCTTTGCTCCTACAAGGAGATGATTTTTAGTTACAATATATGGCAGGCTGGTCTTCAGGATCCATCCATATGTCACCGGAATATCACTAACTTTTGAGGACGAGTTTTCTACACAAGATAAAGTTAATGGTAATAATATACTTTTTGTAGATGTTACTACAATAATAGCATCTATGGTGGTGTTGGGAATGGGGTCATCAGGCCAGGTGTTTGCAGCTTCAGCGTTACGCGGGCTCCGATTCTTCCAAATCTTGAGGATGGTGCGAATGGATCGACGAGGAGGCACCTGGAAACTTTTAGGCTCAGTTGTTTACGCGCACAGACAGGTTAATTGTATAAAATAACATCACACAATTATTTAATCATTTATAAAGTTCGAACCACTACCTGAAAACTTAGAAGAAACATGACGTAAACTAAAACAATCTATATCTTATAGGACTATCAACTGTTGCACACTCTTTATGGCACTTCGCGACAATGTAGACAATACGAACCGAATATTTTCCACATATATTTATAAAAACATTCAATTTCAGGTTTCAACTTTATTTTTGGACCAATTACGATTAAATTTTTTTCATGGATTTTATATGAAATTGTCTCCCTTTTAATTATTAATATTTTCACCTGTTTATCTTGACCAAAAGAGATAAAAATATAGTTGTTGAAACGCCTTACATCGTTATTTAAAATTTTCAGAATATATAAAATTACATTACATAAAGTTTAACGGGTTAACTAACAGATTAGACTGTAAAAATAAAAATAATAACCATACAGTTTAATTGTTGATTGACTACTATATTAGTACCTATATAACATAATAAATAGTATATTCGCATATTTTCCATTCTTAAAGATATCTACAGACTAGCATGCGTCATTATTATTTATAATGATCCAATGATGAACTGCCGTCTATTTTTTAAATTACTTCCAGCATTAAATATTCAAAATTATTCGATTTTATGATTACCGGATATTTTATACATGAGGGGTGGTTAGTAACCTCCACGATACTTCAATATTACTAGTAGAAAAGTTTTACATGTTACTAATAATACTGTTATAACTTCCTAAATGTATTAAGTGATAAGCATCTCAATGATTCAAACAACGCTGTTTTAGATGATGTTGAAAATCGAAATTGTACGTGATGTACAATATTTATATTTTTAGTGACTGAATAAATTTACGTAACCTAATTACTTTGTGTAGGCAATTTTAAACAGAAACAAGTTGTAGAATGATTTATTTCCATAAATATTTGAACTTCAATCATAAACATACCCAACTAAACCCAGTCTACTTCGCTACAAATTTAATAATAATGACTGAGCAAACAAGACTATTAGTAGATATATTACTATCGGAACAGCGCTATTTCCTTTACTTGTCAAATAGATATAAATACAAGAGAGGGTCTCAATATCCACTCACAATTGGTTCAGATTAAGCTTACGTTGCAGAAGAAATAAAGTAATATCCGATACCGCCATTCTTGCACCTCCTGTGATATTGACTAAGCAAATAGGTTTCGAATTGCAAAGTAACCAACATAGGTACAATATCGGCTTTATACGACACATATTGCAATATTTTTCTATCTGTTTGCGAATTATTTATTTAAACAGAGTCCTTTAAAATCAATCTATAATTTACATTTGGAATATAACGGAGTTTTTGTAAACTTCGAAGATGAATGGGATGTTTATTTAAAAGAATTAATAATCTAATTGATAAAATTCCTCTTTTTCAACAAATTATAAATAAGTATTATGCAAACATCCTGTATATTTCAAAATAATCTTTAGGTATTTATTCTTTCTAACGCGAACGGTGACTTGTAAAACGAAGTACTATGCTAAATCAGTAGTCTTTGTTCGACTCGCCTTTGCTCCATAGAAGCGAGACGTTTTTGTAAATCATAGCCTTTGTTACGTTCAACTTGTGTAATGTGGTAGAAATATCCGCTATTCAGCTTCCATCAGGCATAATTGTTTGTTTGTTGCTATAAATTGACTTATCTACTAAGTAGATTCGTTATATAACAATAGATTAATACAGATCACGGATACAGGTTGTGTTTCTAAACTACGAGAAATAATAAGAGTTATTCAAAGATTTAAATACTGCAAACTATAATCGTGCTATACTTTACTAATATAATTTCTAATATTCTAATGGACTGTTTTTACTAACATTTTACTTAAATATTGAATGAAATGGATTTAATTTAATACAAGAAGTAATGCCCACATTTAACCATAAATTTATAAATTAGAAGGTACACAAATAATAATTGAATTTTATTTGTGCATTGTAAATAAAAATATAAGAGGAAGTTTCACTACTTGCCCAAGTAAACTAACTCGCGTGAGCTAAAATAGGAATCTTTTGATAGTTATAAAACTTTGTAAGTATCTATCGTGGCCATGGCTGGTAAGTGAGCACAAAAACTATTGTTTGGTTGATACATTTCTATGAATGGAAGAAAATTGCACTTCGTCGTTGTAGAAGAATCTGGCGCAGTATTAAAATATTCAGTGAATAA
This sequence comes from Hebomoia glaucippe, assembly GCA_025727935.1. Classification (NCBI taxonomy): domain Eukaryota; kingdom Metazoa; phylum Arthropoda; class Insecta; order Lepidoptera; family Pieridae; genus Hebomoia; species Hebomoia glaucippe. The sequence goes on from JAOSYY010000003.1 coordinate 4,410,806, forward strand.
TAGGGAAAGCAATGCTATTTAAAACACCGGTCTTATCTATATATAATGTAGATATTTCTTTGCGAAAGTTTATCTTTGAATTAATTTACTTAGTATAACATATTATATAAAAGAAAATATTGTTTTTGCAAAATAATAACTGTTAGAGGTAACAATAACTTTCATTAAAAAGTTCTATTACATATACAAATAGGAGAAAAACAGTACATTTAATTAAAAACGGTATTTAAATAAAAACGGCACTAAAATTTAAGTTTCTCAAAATGGAATGGACAAACTATTGTTATTTTTTTGTTTCAGGAATTGATAACTACTTTATACATAGGTTTTCTTGGATTGATTTTCGCATCATTTTTAGTTTATCTGGCTGAGAAAGATGTTAGTGATACAAAATTTAAGAATTTTGCAGAAGCGCTTTGGTGGGGAGTTGTAAGTACTTCATTAAATATTATTACGCAGTAGGTATAGTAAAACTATACAAATAACTGAGTATCACAATCTATTTAAGAAAGTGTGTAACAAAGAAAGAGCCGTCTTCGAGTCTAAGCCCCTTAAGTTCATGTCAAACTGTCTTGAAGGATGTTTTTTTATTATTTTTATATATCATATAAATGTCACATAAACAATTATTTATCTGTTTAGAAAGCAATCATTTTGTTATTTTTACAATAGACTATTCTGAAAATTCTTGTGCTATTAGGTTGTGATTCTGTTAATAATTGCTAATGTATACAGTTGATAGTTAATAATTCAATTTTTACATTAGTATTGTCAATTACGTAAAAACTGTCCATTTTCTTAGATCACGCTGTGCACAGTTGGATACGGAGACATGGTACCGCAAACATGGCAAGGAAAACTCATCGCTTCGTTCTGTGCTTTGCTAGGAATATCATTTTTCGCGTTACCTGCTGTGAGTATGGCTTAAGAATATTTGTGTATGTAATTACACTAAATTGATAATTCCTTTTTTTGTATAATTAGCAGTTATTCGTATTAAGGATATTAATGCTTATAGTTATATAAGGTCTGACATTGCAAACATTATCTTATTAGTTAATAATTTATACCATATCATAATACCTTAAACTTTATATAGACGTTAATTCAAATATATAAACATTTCTAAAATATGTAAAAACGCGGCCTAACGGAGTTGCTTTTATAAAATTTAAATATAATATTTTGTACAGGGTATACTAGGTTCAGGGTTTGCGCTTAAAGTACAACAACAGCAAAGACAGAAGCATATGATCAGGCGACGACAGCCCGCGGCAACGCTCATTCAAGCGTTGTGGCGGTGTTACGCTGCCGATGAACACTCAATGAGCGTTGCTACCTGGAAAATCCACCAGATACCCCTTCCAAGTCCACAAATAAGGTGCTTATTTACTTAACTTAATATAAAAGAAAAGATTTCCGTTATTAGCTACATATGTAAAAATCTATTCAATCTTCACTAGGTTTTTATAACATTACATTTTTATTACTGTGATGTTAAAAAACACTCTGTATATATCTTTTATACTCGTAGAAGTTGGTTTTCTTAAGTATTTCATGCAAATTAATTAGCTTCGTATACGTTTGACAGTCGGGTCATGAGTGCATCATTCAAGAACAATGCTTCCTTTGTATCTCGGTTGCCGACAATTCGCCGACATAAAAGTACTTCTCTGCATTCCCCCGCACCACACTCAAAACCAGTACATCGATACGACGTCAACGCCAGCGCTGAAAACCTCGGTAAGCATTTATTATTGTATAAAAGTTTATTACCCAGTTCACAGTGATGAATAACGATACTTTACCCTGAATCTTACACACTTTATTACATTGATATTTAGGCGCATAATGGACTGACTTTACTACACTCGATCAAAGTAGGTATTGAGTACTTATAATATTTATTTAATTACATTTATTTTTGAATTTAGAATTGTATTTTTAATGATTTGGGATGGTGTAAGAAATAGAAACTGATGTTCGATGGATTTTGCATAGACAACATTTAAAGCTATTGGAGGGTTTTAATAGCCGACGAAAAATTATACGTACAACTGTAATTGAATCTTTAATTTAAATGCTTCATGTGTTCAGTAACTTTAATTGTATTGTACTTTAGAAATGTATGTTCAATAATGTATCTATAATCTTAATCAATGCTTATTTTAGAAAATACACGTTACATAAAAAACTAAAAGTAATAAAAGAATAAACCAAGAAAACAAACATAAAATACAATTTTCCGAACATTTTCTATAAGACTGAAAGAGCCGAAACTTACACGGGTAGGGTTGATCGTAAATAACCCATACAATAATTTGAAACTCATGCGTAGTGCCACAATCATGCCACAAGAATAGATAGATAAAAGCACACTAAAAATAAGCGTAAATGTTTATTTACTCTCTTTGATTCGACGACGCCAATAAGTACAAAAGCAACAGTTTCGCGTGATGAACAAGTACACAAATATTACAACATGTATAATAACTTTATTCTGATAAAATGGAGGATGACATGATATTATGCCCTGTTTCATAGATAATCGCACATCGGAAGGGGACCGTGCGTGTTGTCTACTTCATTGTTGGAAAAGCTGCTTCCAAGGTTTTGTTCTTCATCTTTTAGACGGCACTATGGCATGAATATTAAAGTCAAGAAAGCTGCGTTTCTTATTATCCTTATTTAGACAAACTTTTCAACAATGTGTATACACTCAATTAATTCGTTACGGCGTAGCAGCGTTGGTACCGGATAGGATATCTTAAATCCGGCTATGATAACTGCATCTGTTAGCTCGAAACACTATTGCTGGTATAATTAAATCCTAAGTACTTCTTTGTATATTTTTCCCACTATTTGAAATAAAATGCACCCGCGTAGATACGAAAACGCTTCGAAATACAAACTGATATCGCAATCATTAGCTTTATTACTATACTATTCATTTGAGAAAAAAATGCCTTCTACAATTTAAAACTGCTTTAGCGTTTACTGCTCAAGTAGCCCTATAGGAAATGGGACTAAATTTCGAAAAATATCTCTGCTATATATTAGCTATATAGGACTCTCTCGCATCATAGAACGCAGTTCACACATTAAATTTTCTGATTGTTTATTTAAACAAGCCAAATAAGCATAACCTCTTGTAACTGGAATGGCTTCATTTAAGCTTCGTTTTTAAAAAGCCTATACGATAAATTTACACCGCTTTGCATTTGTTTCTGCATGCCAGGTAGACCTTTAGGAGTATTAAATTTAATTAAAATAACTCGTGACGTAAATTTCTTCAACTTATTTTATTTATGATGACGTACATTTTCGTGCAGCTAGTTTCGATTTATACAAGTATCTAGTAATTATGAAAGTTGCAAATCACTCATAACGACTCAGAATTTATAACCTATAGAAAATTCCTACAGTATATATAGGTTATTTATATAATGTCTATATTCCTACTATATAACATGCTATTGATGAAGCCATCCAAGGAATATTACTTATTATTGGGGAATGGATCGTCAAGTACCTACTATTTGAATATAAAGAATATTGCTGAAGTAATATTTTTAAAATTCTTATCGACCTCCCCTTAAAATTTGACTATGGAGCTTTACTTAAGGAGGATTACTTAATTTATTTTTTATTTAATCATGTAAACATAGGGAAAAAGTTATATTTATTTTTTATACTAGATGTCTATATAGTTATATCATATTTTAATATTAATCACGTTGTATTTAAAATTTTAAAACATACAAAAACTATTCTAGAAGTACGTATATCAAAATATATAGAGTTTAAAATCTATTATTATTGTATAAGATAATGCTTATTTGAAGTTCGTCTTCAAAAGTTTTACAAAATAATTCGAGAACTAGATCGGAAATCGAACGGAAACCTGAGCGAGCCTGGCACTATTGTTGCTATCTTTTCAAGGATTTTGTTATAACCATAGTTGCCGACATATTTATTATAAATACTTCTATTTGAAAGTTCATTTCCATTGAATTTCCAGCATCTCATATAAATAAGATTAATCATTTTCCAATTCATCGTTATCGCCCTCGGTGTACTAATAAAAGATTTGCTAACTTTCCAATTCAATTCTCTGTCGAATGATTGATTTACTAATTTTTGTAGAGTAAAAATACCAATCTTTTAAAATATCATGCCACATATACTTTTAGACTTTAGCAAAACATTTCATTGAATTTTGTATATAATTGCAACAGTTATATAATGTCAATACCAGAACTTATAGTCATATTTAGTAGAAACTCGTTGTAAACCTTATACGAAGAAAACCTTTTAATTCTATTCGAATCAAGTTTAAAATATTTAGGTATGTGAGTACCTAATTAAATAAGAAGCAGCCGTCTTAAGTGTTTTTCATAAAAACTATAATAAACATGTCACAGATGAGACCGGGATGTGTATCCCTACAAAATATTTTAAAAAGTTTTTTTATAGATACTATTATATAATTATAATTTAGATTTAACGGTTACGACTACCAATGAATATCAGACAGGGACCCTAGAAATAAAAAACCAATTAGTGTAATGTTAAAGTTGCGTCATAGACGAGAGCGAACCGCATTCGGTTTAATTTATTCCAAACATCGGTCTTCGAAACTAGCTAGCTATAACATAGGCCGGATGATATCAAAAAGCACTCTGCGTTATATTGCATTGTTGAATTTCCCAAGAGGCGTAGTAGACCCAAGGCGGAAAATATTTACACGCACATAAGACGAATTTTCGGACTAGGAATTTAACGCTGCGACTGAAAGTACGGAAATACGGTCTTATTTTTTCTTAGAGAAACCTATATTTTTCTAATCTAATGCATCTACAATAAACAAATGTAGTAGTAATAAGCATTCCTATAGAAAAATCATTTGCGTCGTTATATGTTAGTACAAAATGTCACGTTTTGTTATTTTATTACAGCAAACATCACATGAATTGAAGAATAATAGCAGATTCAACATAATAGTTCCATTACATACGTTTTTTTATTGATAATTATTTCCACAAATTGTGAGTAGGCGGTACGTATCGGCCACGAGTATCTGTACTTTATTATTGGATTTTTGACCCGTTTAATTTGAAACAATCATTCTATTAGTCCAAAAGTATATTCTTTATTACAGTAAATTAACCATGTCAGTAACAATTGGAAGTTTTGCTAAGTTTCGCTAACATTCTTCTAAGTTATCAAGTTAAAAACCTAACTCAAAACATTATATAATTGCATTAGTCCATAACAGAAACCACCGTTCTACATGGAATACTTGATTCTTAACTAATCGAGTAGACATATTAACTTCGCTTTGATAAGTGAATAAAAAATTATTTTATGATTTCAAAACGCGTTCGATTAAATTTTGCCATGGATTAATAATAACCCTTCACAAACAATAACAGTATACCTGGGTAAGAAAGAGATAACAAATGGATCGATAGTTTGCTTAGACATTAACAACCACTGCATTGACCTCATTATTTAGGTGGTATTTTTATGCAGTATTAACGAAATGACTTATAACGTACGTTTCACAATTTTTGAACCGAATAAATGGTGTGTTTATAATAACTTCTACTAAAGTTGATTTATACATCGTTTAAGACAAATATAAAGCGGTCATTAAATAAAATGATAAAAATATGATTGGTTGAGGAAGTAGGAAACAATCAATATATTATGATGGTTAAATGGAGTTGTAGTACGGGCCCAGTGTCAAAGTGAGCGTATGTATGGGTTGGCAGGGGCGACGAATGACCGCTTGGGGCGCACTCAACCTGTCAACTCGGCCCAAAGCAAGGACTCAGTGTGCGAGATGGAGCTCTCCAACAAAAACTCCAATGGTAAGCCTTAAAGGAGTTTGGAAATATCTATATATGCCTTCGTCTTACATGACACTACGAAAGTACATCGTATGTCGCTTTCCAAATTAACAATGCTCTATTTTTTCTAATATCCTTTTATATTAAGCTTATTGATATTAGTAATGTACCCTTTTACAATACATAAAATCTATTACAATTAATCTATACTTATTGTACACCAAATATCTATTTCAATAAAATGCTTATAAAGTTTCTCCCCAGTTTGTTAAATTTATGAAGTTAATTTAATGCTTAGTTTAGGTTTGCATGAAACTAATATTCTAAGAAAATTGGTTTTGTTTCAATTGTGAAAAATCTATGTGTGGACTGTGTTCAATTGTGTAGGATCAGGTAATATACACGAATATCCTATCGCTCTGAGCAGGTTCGTGTATGATATTTGTACGGGTACATTGTTCCAATTGGTAAGTCTAATAAACAATAACTACACAACCATTTGAGAATTAATTCTAATATTAACATCTAACAAACTACAAAGCATATACTAATTTATACGATGGAATTTGAAGATGTCACCCGGAGAAAGATACGATTTTTAATCTTTGTGATCTCTCATTGAAACTATGTATTACGGATTGATGAATAAAATCATTCTTTACATACAACTGTAACAAATCTTTTCTTCAATTATTAATAATAGAAATAGCTGTTTTAATAATAAAAACTTAATTGTAAATATTTTAATTAAGGTCAGTTGTACACATGGATTTAATATTTGCGGTTATATATTGATGAAGAAACAATCATAATTCAAAATTATTAAACATAAAAAAATATTTGTTACAATGATGTTATGGATATTATTACTTGAAAATTACTTTAAGATATTTTTTACACGAAGAAAGTTTAATGTAAACTTTATTATTTAATTAAGATCATATTTAGTGTTTTTATATTGTATTTCTGAAAAAATATTGAATGTCTCTTATTAGAAACAGTGTACAGGCATCGCTTAAAGGATACCAAATCCCACTGGTATATAATACGTTGACTCTTGAAGATTATGAAATATGCAAAAGTCATTTCGTATGTTCATCGACAGAAAAACAAGGAATGATAATACCGATATAAACCACTTCAAATACTATTCCTTTTAATTGATAAACCACTTACCTGCTGTTGAAATGCATTACTTAGATAAGTTCAATATGCTTTAAAATTAATATTTCAATAACTGAATATAATATTTGGGTTATGAATTTAAATAAAAATTTTCATTGAATAAAATATGGCCTCGTAAGATGTACGGTGAAATAAACTTCAACTAAATATAAATCTAGGGCAATGTGATTTATTTTAAGTAAAATTTTAAAAAAATTCAGCTACACTCGAAACTTTTATATCCTGTTAATATTAAGGAATTCATTGTTTTTTAAGCGAGGCGATAGGCAGAACTGTAACAGATACACAATATTATTAGCCTCTTTTAGAATAATGAATAATTCCTATAATATATTTGGTTTACCTAGTTTCCTGCATACTTACTAACTATTATCTAATTAAATTAAACTTTTGGCTCAAATAAATACCCCACTTCCATTGACAATTACCTATAATAATGAATATGATTTGTATAGAAATCTCTTTGAACTTTAAAAATGTTTTCGAACTTGCCATAAACCATTACATATAAAAGCGTACCGATTTCTTAGTTGCGCTTTTAGGGTTCAGTTAAACTAATTTCATCAATGAATGAGTTCCAAATAAAAGCGCCCACTTTATATTCGGTCGGTTTTAAATGACATCGTTTAACGCAAAAATATAATTTGTTAAAAAACAGTTTGAAGCTTATTCATATAACCATAGTACAATGTTTGTAACACCAATAATAAAACTATAAATATCGTATTCATACAAATTTATGTTAAGCAATTTAACATACAATATTTACCGAACCTTACAAACATTTTTGATAAAAAAACATAGAATTAATAATTCTAAAAATTATTATACAATTATAAGAAATGCTTCGTGCTGTAAACTGTAAGAGACTAGACTTAAAAAATTAACCGGATTGTTTTTGCTACAGACGAAGACGAAGAGCCCCGTTGTGTGACACTTACTCCACGGCACAAAGCAGCTATTAGATTCATAAGAAAGGTAAGATTTTCCACTTTGATTTAAAAACCCGTATAGATTGTATTGATATCTGTTAAATTATTGAGGACTATATGTTTTCAAAGATTTAAAATAAATATTTGTATGGCAATATTCATCATTAAATTAAACATATTATACCTAACAATTATACCAATATGAAATCTATTATTTTCTATATTATATATTAGTATAAATCCAAAAACACTATGTGTTTAAACTTTTAATCTTTACAAATCAAAATTACGGTGTGTACAAATAAAACCATAACAGAACCACACTAATTTTATTATTCGGCTATACGATATAATATTTATACGATAGAGGAAAGAACAAAACGAAGAACCTAATCAAGGAGCAGCTTGAATTATTAAATAATGTTTACTGTGTCCAAACTTACTGCTTAACCTACGGCCTCTTTCAATTCTCAAGTTCCTTTTAGGTGCTTTAATAAATGATACCTTTAAAAATCGCCTCTTAACTTGAACCAACGCGTTGCCAAACCCGTATCGGATTCAATTTTATTATCGTTGCTTCGACGTTGGTACCAAATGTTTTATTAATACACTAACTCGTTAGAAATACGAAGTAGATATTTCTAGGAAACAATATAAAAATTATTATGTATTATGTCTTAATTTCCAATAACAAAAAACAATTTATACACTTACTTTATACAAGTCGTTACAATAGCTTATTAACAATACTTTCTTAATTCATTATTTACTTCTTATTTAGTCTAAACCTAATACTAACTCTATAACAAAACAAATATATATTTTTCCTATATTATATTCTACTTCATATAAAATTGTTGCGACATATAGTTTGCTAAATTAGTAACATTTTCAATAAGCTTTTAAAGCATGAGGAATTTTAAAAGGACCTTATGACATTCTAACAGATGAAGTATTTTGTGGCTCGGCGTAAATTTAAAGAAGCGTTAAAACCGTACGACGTAAAGGACGTAATAGAACAGTATTCCGCGGGACACGTGGATCTGCTGAGCCGAGTGAAAAACGTCCAGATTAGGTACAACAAATCAGGCTTATTAACGCATTGCATACGCGCAGACAATGACAGGTGGTCTTAAATTCCAATTTCGAAAATGTTGTATTATATAATTTATTGTCGGGGTGTATGCAAAGCGTCGTTGACAATATTATCACAGCCTAGATATCCATACAGTCATCCAATTGGATTGGAACATCTACTGTGAAAGAAAGGCATCGGCCAGCTTCAAAATTTTAGGTTTATTCGATTTTAAATTTTTGTTTTGATATTTTTAGACTCGACTTGGAAATACCAAAAAACGTTATTTGGTTTTTAAATGCAAGTTATCAGAAATCATTAAAAACTGTATGTCTGTTAACTTTGCGCTTTGTGAAACTTCGATATTTGCACAAATGTGTACAACAGGATAATGTATACTATTTTATTTATGGAGTATTCCTAGAAGCCTCCAAATTGATATTAAAAATTTTAAAAACATGCGTACCTATTATCATGGCAACTTTAAGCAACTTGGCGTGGTGTCAGGCTCTTACACAAGTATTAAATATGTTGGCACACTGTATGTTCTTTACGCTGTGATATTATATTAACTTTTCCCAAACTTACCTTTGCCTATGCACAGTATCTTACTTTACATTCGTTATTTTAATCTTTCTGTGGTTTGGACTCTACACTATTAAACTTAATATACATATTTGTAGTTTACTTGCCTACTTAATTGTTAATATTTTTCCCCTAAACATAGCAAATAATTATTACGTAGTTTGTGTCATGCTCGATTTTACATGCGTTATCAAATAGGTTCCCCCTTCTATATAATAAAGACATTGATCATTTCTCAAACACTTAATACATTTATAAGGCTTTATTTATTTATGAATCGATAACAGAAAGTTGTCAGTGTCTTTATTATAAAAATTTATTCGTGATTGTGCCATTTGGAAAGTATGCAGGTAGAATATACGATATTATACATTTTTTTCTTTTTATCTTCCATGTACCTAAGCGTATCTACATTTTCATAAGCATGATTAACGTTTCTGACATACTTTGCAGCCCTTTCTTACGCAATTCAGAAATTCTACATATGCAGTCTATATTTACCTACACCTACACGTACATACAGACATACCAACATTAGTTAAAAACGTATTACAATTTATACGAATTTTCGATGTATGTGTGTTAATATAATTAAGTCAGAAAACAAGGCCAGTGGTGTGAGTAGCACTTTTTTGAAAAACCTAAATTTTATTACTTTTCCTGAATGCCGTTAAAAGTTTTCGTCACCACATTATACAGTCTACAAACAAACGAATATTCAAAAATTTAAAAAGTATTATTTTATCCCCTACAACTTAGGTAAATTAACATTCTATGTAGATTAACGTATTCTATTTTATTATATCTGTTGATTGGTTAATTCATTACAACTTTATAAGAAAGATGACCCGATTGAAGTCTTCTACACCGTAAGAAGGAGAAGACATGTACATTTTAGGAGAAACTTCTTTTTTTTATAATATACAAAAAGTTTTTATAGGTATTCAGAGTCGACCTATATATGAGTTCATATATAAATATTAGACTTGAGACGGAAACAACCCAATTACCTACAAAATGATTAACAACAAAGAACTGCCGAATAAAATATAATTATGATTGCTGGGGAGCGGCTATGTCGATACCCTATTCTTTTATCGAACTTTTGCACCCTTTAAATTAGCCCTGAAGATGTTTTGTTTCCGTATAGCTCAAGTATTTTGTCGCACGCAAGAGATTTAGAGAAGCTTTGAAACCCTACGACGTCAAAGACGTGATCGAACAGTATTCGTCTGGCCACGCCGATCTCCTTAACCGAACCAAGAACCTACAGTACAGGTGAGCGCTGGGATACAAAGCAATTGTTTTTTTAAGGGAGTAGAAAAACGCGCACCGAGGGCTCTCGGCACTCTTCGCCCGTCGCTGCTTCATTCATAGCTCGAGTGCTCATCAGCCAGTTCTTCTGAAAACTTCTCTACATATAAAATACAGACTCGTTATTTTTATGATAATATATGTAAAATACTTATATTATCTATTACTGTTTAATTAGAGTTTGCTTCGCTACTCTTATAAATCCTCAAATTATTCTATTATTTGTTATCATATAGGTACATGGTATTGTTCTAGCTTGAAGTCGAAACTTTAAGTAAATATGATTATTTATAATACAAACATTTTGCTATGTAGAATGATATTTCCATGAGTAGCAGTAGCTAATGTGCATGTAATAGTTTTTAAAGCTGAATAGATTATGTCGGTTTAAATTGACGAAGATGTGAGCCACTCAGCAGTATATGTATCTTTTGTATAACATTTCAGTTAACGCTCGTGACTGATATAACAGATTTGCTTCGCTTCCATGATCTCAAGCGTGTCAGTTTCGTTGTTGTCTAGACGATTTAACTTAAACTACATCTATGCCGCTTTAAAAATACTTCTGTGTTCTATGCATGTATGTAATGTTTCTTAGCTTATACTTTATTTTATTTTTCTTGCTATAAATGTGAAAACAAAGGACAAAGAAACATTTTTCTTTTATAAATTTCAAGTAAATACACATGCCGCAAAAACTAACGTCGCAATGTGTCATAAAGTTTAAAAGTATCAGTTTAAACTCTTAAGTTAAAAGTGATCTACCTCAAACATCTAAAGCGACGTCATCGACGTGGGTAAAAGCTTTTCTTACGTTATAGGTATATTATATTATATTACATCGTTAGTCCCGTCATACTTGGCGTCGATTGCGAAAAATAGACGAATTAATATGTAACATCTGCTCTTGGTATAACACTTCCATTGTTAAATTCTTTTTAGATGAAATAGTTAGAAGATATATTATTAACACCTGTAATCGTAGCAATTATCGCCTTGAATATAATATATTTTATTTAAACGTATTATTTGAAATTTTAGTCATTTTGGAGTAGTAATTTGTGGAAGGAACAATGAATTTCTGATGAAAAGGTTGTGAAATACTATTATATATGTCCGCTTTGACATAGATTTGTCATGAAATTTCGAGAACTTGAAGTCAACTAAAGAGTGCGAGAGCGCATCAATGAATTTAATGAAGTCATGTGACTAATATATGTGACTATTTGATGAGAATTATACTCGCATATAGATATGTACCTGCGTATAATACCATTTTGAACTGTTTTAGACGGTATTGTCCACTAAAAACCTTGATATAACAATACATTAGCAACTTTTTTTTTAATTTTAAGACAAACTTTAATGTAGCAAATAAATAAGAAATCCTGTAATTTAGGTACAGATTTACGATACAAAAACAAACAGTCAGCTATTAATAGCTACAATTTGATTGCTCAGTAGTACACGTATCAGCCAATGTTTTCACATTTGTGAATGTTCAAATAATAATTATGTTAAACTGTGCAAACTGTAAATAATGTTTGTCTATTTTTACATATTATTCATATTACGTGCCAATAAAAATATAGGCGTCATTGTTTAGTATCTTTTAGAAATATATCTTTCATCTTAATCAATATCGAGTACCAAAAGGAAATAAATTACGTTTGACACTATACTGATATGTATAAAACTTTAGTAATAATTGTATTTTTTAAAACTGTTATCCTTATCTTACACTGTATTTTTCGTATTTACATAGGTTAGATCAAATTCTCGGAAAGCAAGGTTCAAAAGCAAAAGATGTCTACGCATCTAAAATCAGTTTAGCTTCCAGGGTGGTTAAAATTGAAAGACAAGTAAGTAAATAAATACCTATTGCTAAATGTTGAAGTAATTATTATAACAAAATTAAACAAGTATATTAACAATCTTGTAGGTAGATGACATAGAAAGTAAGTTAGACCATTTACTAGAAATGTACGAAGAGGATAGACGCGTAGCGAGAAGAATATGTAACGAAGCGAATAGTAATGCCAAAGGTGGCGCTTCTGGAGATATCCATGGAATGTCACGACCAGCCATTGCTGAAAAACAGTGTTCAGAGCCAAATTCCCCACTGTCACGCACATTTGAACAAACGGTACACACCACTGCTCCTCCAATAGCTCTCAAGAGACCAATGAATAGAGGATACTCTGATTTGGGAACTAGATTCATGCGCAAAAAAGTAATAGTAAAGTAAGTGCATGCATATGTTCATTAGCGACAGATTTATTCGCTATCCGGTTTTTTTTTGTAGTACTAGCTGACCCCGCAAACGTCGTTTTGTCACATGAAAAATACGGGTTTGACTATAGGGGGGTGAAAATTGGGGGTTGTATGTATTTTTATATGCTGTAACATAAAAAAATAAAAAAAAAATTGTCCAAAAAATAAAAAACAAAAAATTTAGGGGTGGACCACCCTTAACATTTTGGAGACGAAAAATAAATGTTGTCCGATTGTCAGACCTACTGAATATGCATAAAAAATTTCATAAGAATCGGTCCAGCCGTTTCGGAGGAGTATGGGAACGAACATTGCGACACGAAATTTTTTTATATTAGATTGAGTTTGATTTTAAGTTTACTACTTTTATAGCCACATTGACAATTCAATGATTAAACAGGAAACCTTGTAATTAATCTATTTTTTTAACTTCATAGTCATAATATTTTCAGAACATCATCAGCACGAAATGGTGACTCTCCAAGAGATGATGAAGTAGTAATTGTTGTACCTACAGACCGCGAAGACACTCCTCCAAGACTCATCACTGATAGCTCCGGTAATGTCTTCAAGCTTAATTTAAAATAAATAATCTACAAAACATTTATTTTATAAGTTTATAAAAAATAATACTTTGTTTTCAAGAAACGTATGAGTGCATTTATGTAACAGTACAATTCTGAAGTTATAAAGTCTTCTAAAGTCATGTTACTTCGTCGCATTGAATTCGAAACTATATACGATATATACCTACCTACGCAATAACCTCCAGAAACATGTTTGCATACTTTAAAGTTTTATACTCCATTCTTCAATAATAAATTATTTAGAAAAACCACGAACGCGAAGACCACCCGCATATCCACATCAACAAACCTTTTTATTCATAAATAGGTTTTTTTTTAATCTGCTGCTAGACCCTGCGAAATCAGGTTGTTAAAATTCGGTTAGATTATGTATATAATAATATTATTGCTTATCTATAAATTTAGCATGCTATTATAAAGTTATAAAAACATACACTGATTGAAATGTTATGTGGAATACCATTGCGCTGATTAAATAATTTGCAAATTTTTTGTGGATCCCAATGTTCTCATCGATTAACTTCGTATGATTTGCTTACTTAAACTTAAACTTTCTAAAATTTCACACTAAATTTAACTTGCTTTTTGTGTTCATATCTTGTGCGATGTAAATAGAATATTAACTGTGTGTACCATATACCTTCCTAGTATAATCAGTGAAACGTCATTATCATTGCCTCAGGTATAACTTTGAGAATATTAAAAAATTGCAGCATCTTATGAAGACTATTCGTCGTCGACGTCCCTCTGACCGACAACATCATGGGCGAGCCCCATTCTTGTCGGCCGGCGACGGCTGCGTGAGTCCTTAACCTTGCCATTTCGATGTGGAATGTTAAAGCGTTTTAAATAGTTTCATTCTGTAACCTCCCACTCGTTCCTGTCTCGTGAATGTACTCAATTCAATGTTGTATTTTGATAAACCGAACTTTTACCTTTGTAACATGTGTTCAATAGTTCGAGTTTAATAAAATTAATTTTATTCTTAGATAATTTTTATTTCGTAACTAATTTTTTGTGACTTTGTTATTTAAAATGTGTTTAGGTTTAGTTTATTTAATGTTAGTTTATGGACGTTATGGTTTATAATTAAAAAAAATAGATTAGATATTATTTTATGGTTACGTTAAGCATGATTGTGATTAGTGATTCAAGTAGTGTCTCAGATTTGTTCCAACTATTTCTAATAAATAAATTTCTTAATGTTAATAATAATTAAATATATAGGTACTTATTGTATCTACCTCATATTTTTTGAAAAACCTTGTGAGTATTTCCTTTGTCGCGTCCAAATCAATAGTCAATAGCAAAGGATAAAATATGTACTTATACCAGATCGTAATCTCTCAATACAATGTTAAGACTAAATAATATGTAACTAAGATTTTTTATGTAAAATTAAACAGAATTTAAACAATTAGTAACTGACAAACATGTGTTTCAGAAGTATGCGCTAGTTGTTCGGTAGAGGTTGAAACGGAGGCTGAAGCTGGTGGAATGCGCTCCGACAGTTCTGGCTCACCTTCCTGGTGCGAGGGAGAAGCCGGTGACGAGCGCGGTTACGGCTCGGGCGACTCTGTCGCAGAGGAGACCGCCCTGCTCGGAGACACCGTCCAGCCAGCCCACCAACCACGCATACTCCGTCCTCAGAGGCGGGATGTAGCAGTAGACCTTCACCTTCTTCGGCCGGATGTATGAAAAACATTAACGATTTCGAACACAACAACACTTAAGTGATCCGCGTTTGAGAAATTCGCACAATTATACCAAAGCTGTCGAGTATTTTTAGCTAGGTGCTTTTAGGTCATAATTATAAATAGTGAAAGTGTTATCCCCTATTTCGTTTGATAGAGTCTCATGAAGTGCGTTTATTATTAAATAAAATTGTGCAACGACAAAGTATTACAATAATTTTAATTATATAATTAATTATGTTAACGTTGAAATGTTTATACATATTATTAATGTATATACTTACAAATAAGCTATGAATACTTAACTGTAGTTATTCTTATTAATATATTATATACTCTAAGGAGCTGCTACTATATATAAATAGCAATGTTAAAAAGTTTGGTTTATAGTGATTTTCAATTTAAACTTATTTTGTAGTCTATGTTTTCATTATTTCACATTTGAAAATATAAAATTGATAAAATAAGGATTTCATCGTAGATATCAAAATAATTTTGGAACTTTGATTTATGTTGTTTATCATTTAAGAGTTGCTACATAATACATCCAGATCCATTGAGCTGTGATAGCTAGGTAATGTTCTCGTTTAATGAGCTTGAATCATTTTAAGTCCTTTTTTAGATGCGAGTGTCATACATCAAATGAAATAACTTTAAAATACAAAGCACTTATATACCACGAAAAACTTATAATTAACATTGTCATGGTGAATAAGTAGAATAAAGAATGTGTAATCGCTATATTTTATAGCTGATTTCAAATAGTTTTAAAAATAGACCATGACAAGAGAAACGCATTAGACCACCATAGAATAATAAAACATTTATGTATGTAGTATTTAAGTAATACTACATAGTCATTTTACTAAATTAAATTGTTTGATTCCGTTGGCAACATTTGCGTAATGTCGAACTGCAAGGGCATTCGCCCGGGGTTTATATGGCATTTAATTTATTTTGGAATAACCTATAGATACTCTAAACCGTATGTTTCTACTTACTACTCATAATACAATCTGCTACTATTATAAGATTGAGAAAAATTAAGGTCATTAAAGAACCACATGTTATATGTGAACAGTATTTTTTTACCTGAAATCGTGTGTATGAGAAACGGTATATAAACTTAATACTTTCAAGCTGTGAAAACTGACGTGTGTTAAATAGATTATTCTATTCAGATGTACATGATCTACAACGGACATATGAATAAATATGATGTCTCCCGTTTCATGGCCATCAAGATAATGACAGTTGTACTCCTATCAAATTTGATTTGTCGTCAATTTTGTACATCCGAATAGATACAATAGTTTATTAAAAATGAAGGACCGTCGTCTTAGTAATACAAATTTAGAAGCCTACTTAGTTCCTATAGTCTTAAACCTAATTGAACACTCTGTTAACATATTCTTATTGTTATAGATAAAGATGAATTTTCTATGTCGACCTTACACACTATGTGATGGGAGTTACCGTGAAATCAACTTAGGTTACATTGATAACGTTGGATTTTTTATGCAGTCTCATATTGACAGCTAAATACTACCAGGAAAGGGTTGCTGTAATACATTTGCAAAGTAATTATGACGTTACAAATATAATAGTATATTTCCGTAATAGAACTGCAACTACTACCCAGGCGTGATATAGAAGGCCAAAGAAGTGAAAGCACTTATACCTGATGTGGCATAATTAGGTGCATGATTTATAATACTAAGAAAGTATGTTATAAATCCAGACAGTTGTCATATATAATATGAGAATGATTTGTCTGCCCTTGTCTGACCCCTATCATCCGTTTACGTATTAGGTAGCTGTCAATATGTAGGTATATAGATATACAATATAATTTTATTTATTAATAAGCATGAAGCAAACGTTAAGATTTTCACCTAAAGTTGATTTTACAAAAGATTTTGTGTTTGCAATAAAACAGTGAAACACGTGGAAGAATTTCGAACTGTTTCAGTCTTGATTGCGCAGTTGACTTAGTAATTGACAGACAAGTACTACATATTGGTAATACCTGCCATCTGAAAGAAAGAGTATTGTATTCGTTCATTACACCTACTAAATATAACAATTTAAGCACTAGAACCATATGTGGGACCAACATTTTCTCGTGCACTACACTTAATTTACTTTTTATAGTATCTAAGTAGAGTTGACTATTTGATCTAGACGTAAATAGTGCTTGCTCTAAATCTAACTTATAAAGTATTATATTTTGACTCCTACCTAATATTGCTGTTTTATTGCAAATTATTTGAAAATGAAATACTTTCTCAAAACAATTCCTATTCTTGAATCAATTTTACACATTTTGGACACGTTTCTTAATAAGAGCAGGGTAAATATTTGCCTGACATTCAATACGCGTAAGGGTATATTTGTATAAGTAATAAATATTATAATCGCCTTGTTCTGGCAGGGACGTACGGATGTTGAAAGGAATAATATTATGAATTATAAAATGAAGGCTTTTGCCTCAAACTGCTAAAAATACCTAAGTGCTACTCTGGGACCTAGTTCTGCCTAAATTAATTTTATTGTTGACAGAGTTAAACATAAATTTAGCTGGATTATTAAATGGGACGTATTCGTGCTTCATTATGCGATGTAGTTTATTACATTAATATTAATTGACCACATTTCCATAAAATTAGCACTGCTCTCACTCATACGTTTAGCCTGTACTAAGAGGATTTTATAAATTATCTGCACCTAAGTTCCAAGTGACATATAGTTAGTAAAACTATTGCCTGCTACAAAAGTTATTAAAAATTAGTTGAGTATTAGACATCTTTAAATATTTAAGGCCATGCTCTCATTTCAACATGTTTTTTTTATATCTGCCGATATTTGTTTGCGACGTACATATTTAGTCCCAAAAACGAGTTTAAATCATAGATCAGACCTCAGACCAGTCTATTATAACAGAATGATGTACTAGACATTGTAGTATACATTATTTATTAGACGCATTCGTACCTATATTATTAGATTATCATAAGGTTAGTTAAGTACCCATGTATTAAAATGGCCTTTCACAGTTTGATAAACAATTCATAGAAGTAAAACGTATTTTATCTGTAAATATATAGTAATTTAATGTATCTAATGCAATATTTAGAAGTAAGATTTAATTAGCACTATTAGGTACGTACTTACCCACTTGTAAGAACTTGAATAAATAGCTATTAATATATAGTCTTGTTACGATAATTAATTATACAAAGTGGATGGGAACATAAATTTTTTAATATCTAATTTTCAAAGAACTGATATTATAATTATGAATTTTAAAAATAGCTTCTTGTTACAGTCCATTTCTCTTGAGTTATATAAATACAAACGCCCAAAACTTAAAACTGATTAATTTACCGTTTACAAAGTGCTTGTGAATTAATAAAAAATAAAAAAGAGGCCCCAAAAAGTAGCAAGAGCAGACATTTCGATCTTTTAATTATAATTTATACAAAAATAAATATGTACCTGTCAGTTATACTGATTTGAAAATAAATTTGATGTCATGATAGGAGTAAAATTTAAAGTTTATTCATTACAATTTCATAAAATTTGCTATATATGAAAAAAACATTGTTTTTTACATTACTACTTACTTAGTTATAAAGTGTAATTTGCAAAATCAACATTATTAGGACTTCCTAATAATGTTGATTTTGCAAATTACACAATATAGCTAAGATCATTTCATGGTTTCTACAGATTACTTATTGTTATTTTGATTAATTTATGGCATTTTATCTGCGTCTTAAATCTTCTAATAATGCCTGTAAAATGATTAAAGTCACGCTCAATTTTTTATACACATTTAATATAAACATAACGAAGCCGCTCTCTCTATACATAAGAGAATTCTCCAACTATTAGTATAGGTAAGTTTACGTACAAATATACATGTAATTTAGTTCAAATTTAAAATAATTTTACTTGCTTTCGAAAGTACACTTATTATTTTTTAATCGTAAATTATGATACCTAAGTTGAAAGTCGTTTTAATGAACCGTACACATTGTATTAAAATATAATGATACACCATTGTGTTTACTTATTTAATTTGTTAGCCACAACTACCTACCTCTAGATGTTAAGTTCTATTTTGATAGCCACCTTGTTGATGACATTAAACATATTTTAACTTTTCAACAGTTATAAAATTACTATCCCATTGCCAAATGTAGATCGATAACAACTTTTACTTATCGTTCATCTATTTATGACAATGATTTATATACAATTTGATAAATAAAAAGCATAAAATGGATGAATGGATGGTGTTTTACAATATTATAACTAGTGAACACACTATATCGATGACCTCCATTCAAATTTCAATCAGAAACACATGAAAGTTCCAAGTTCCGCTGATCTTTTTGAGTACGCCCATATCTAAATCAACTATTTTGTAACTTTGTCCGCAGTTCTATGTTTAGCATTCTCGTCTTGAGACTTTAATTGTTGCAAATATATTTTAAAAAGTGAGGCTAGTTTTTTTAAGGTCTTGTTTTATTTTTAATTTAAAGATCAGCTATTCTTGTGTTGTAGAATAAAACAATAATAATTTTATATGATTCTACAATTATAATTATTACAATAAATATAAAAATATTTTAACTTTTAAGAAAAGCTCAAAAGATTTCATTTCTACAAAATTTAATCTTACTTTTGTATAGAAGCCTCTTTTTTATTGTATATTAGCTAATTTTAACACAAATGTGGCATTCGTAAGAACAATACTTATTGTACAAGCTATTCTTGTGGTTTATATATCATGAAAATTTAAATAAATAATTTGGATACATTTTGATATAGATAAGGCCGCTAAAAACTTATATCTCATTAGTTAAACTACCAAGATAAATTCACCTTAAAAACCATGTATAAGTTTCATTTCCCAGCATATTAGCGTTAAAATTAACGGTACCTCGGAAGTTTTCACAAATATAACTGTCTACGTCAATGTCACGTTATTGACAAAATCCATCTACATTAGACTGCCAATTTCGTAAAAAATGTTTTGAATGATATTATGACACATTTGTAAAGAGATTACCAATTTACCGGAGTAAGAAGACATTAAATCTGTATAAGCAAGTAAGCAACGTAGCTTTAAGCTTCGTGATGTCGAACACTAAAAAGTAAGTAACATTTAAATGGGTTAAAAATAAAAATGTTGTTTGAATATTTATTATACCTATCTTATAATTCCAGATATGGCTTAATGATCCCAGAAAAATCAAACACTCTGACCTTTCAGGCGTCTCGTAATGTATTTGGTAATGACTCCGACTCTGAAGAGGAAACTAAGAAAAAACCTCTTCTTTTACGACCAAGTGATATATCAATAAGACAGGTAAGGTAACAACGAATTTACCATATTTCTTATATGTGTACTTGTCTTGGTGTATTGGCATGTTGAGATAAAAACAGCCTAAGTTATTTGTTACTTACTATAGTTATCTGTCTGTGAAAGTAGACTCAGTCTCCATTACCTAATTAATTAAAAATTATATGGAAATTAAATTCTGGCTTGTATTTGTTTTCCTTTTAAAATAGACACTTTAATTATTATTATTATAGAAACATATTTATGATTTCATTTAAATTATCTAGACAAAAATAACACATGAAAAGGCAATATTAGAAGACCCAACTGTTTATCAATATGATGAAATTTATGACTCTATGATTACACAAAAAGAAGATAAAAAGACTAAAAATAAAGTAGAGAAAAAGCCAAAATACATTGAAAACCTATTAAAAACAGCAAACAAAAGGAAAATCGAAAATGAGCGTAGAATTGAAAGACAAGTAAGTATTCAAGTTTTTTAAATGAAATAAATATAATGCTAATTTTATCTTATCTTAATTATTGAAGTCATAGTAGTTATTATTGAATAGTAATAGCAGTAGAAACAAGTAATAAAAAAATTACAACAGTATGTGTATTTAAGCATCTTTAATATTATTTTCCTCAGATACAAAAGGAAAGAGAAAAGGAAGGGGAAGAGTTTGCTGATAAAGAAGTATTTGTGACATCTGCATATAAGAAAAAGTTAGAAGAACTACGCCTAGAAGAAGAAAAAGAAAAATATGAAGAATATTTGGAAAAAATAGGTGATGTCACGCGTCAGCAAGACCTAGGTATGTTTATATTAAATTAATCTTATAGTAGGTTTAAACTTTATAAATATGACTTACTTTAAATTCAACATTATATAAATGTGTTGAGAAATATATTCACTTTATTAGTGTCTAGTGAACCTTACTAAAACTAGATTAATATAATTCTGACTATTATACACGGTGTGCCCAGAGAACTTATTAGAAAGAAAGTACATTTTAGTCATATTCTTTGTCTTTATGTGTTCTATAAATAAAATGTAACCATAAGCTTCTCTCATTCCAGGTGGATTTTATCGTCACCTTTATGAACAAAAACTAGGTGTAGATAAAAATGAAAAAGATATGACTACTAATGAAACTAATGATAATGCTTCACCAAATATACCAAGTGGCTCTGACAAAAATTCAAATTCACCATTTTCAAAGAAGCGAAATTATAGAAAGAGAAGACAATCATCTCATGAAAAACCGAACATGTCTGAAGGTGAAATAGAGGATTCTGATGATGAAATAAATCATAGTCATCTTAACAAGAAATCAAAACAGATAAAGGAGAACATAGATGCTGATTCAGATTTTTCTATAGATGAGTCTAGTGATGACGAAAAGAAAAAAAGTCCCAAAGCGGTAGTGGAGGTTGAATTCAAAAAACCTAATACAGAAATTAAAGAAATTGAAGACAATGAAGGTATCAAGACCCCAGAACCACCTATCAAAAAAGTAGAAGTGAAACCAAAAGTAGACATTTGGAAGAAGAGAACTGTTGGTGAAGTTTTTGAACAAGCACTAAAGAGATATTACGAAAGAAAGGCACCAAGAGGCTTTTAATTTAAATAAATACAACAAAATCAACATTAAATTTCTTTATGTCTATACTAATCATTACATATTAAATAGCAATTTTGTATACAATAAAATTCGTATATTACTATAAAGGTTAATAATGAGAAATTATTATTGAAATCCCACACATTCCTTGCATATTTTTCATCTAATAATGGGCTTTGCAGTGAACTGAAAAAATATAAAACAGATTAATACTTTACAAACATAATATTAAAAAACAGCATTAAGTCTCATTATATATTAACATTTCTGAATGCCTGAAAAGAAATGAAAGCCAAGCTAAATCAAGTGTAACCAAGTATTATATTAGTTTATATAGACTGATATGACAAACAGAATATTCTAAATACTCAACTAAGTACCTAAAGAAAAGATCCAAAAAAAATTATAAGTTGCGTGTAAGACTGATTTATTAGTCTAATATTTTAAAAAAATCACTTCACTTATATAATAAGTAAACATTTTTCTCTTACCAATAAACTCTGACACTGGATCATTTTCACCCTCTGCTCTCATTGTACCAGTAATTTCCTCATTTTCAACCATAGGGAGCACTAACTGAACAAATTCAGGAGTAAACGGGGGTGCTATGGCATCCAAAACCTAATTAACAATTTAAATGAAAACTTAAGTACATATTGATTTAAGAAATTCATTATATACAAATTTTTAAACTGTACATACCTCTGTCAGAAAATATCTGATTAAGGAAAGGTCGACATCACCACGGTTTGTACAATTTTTAATGTAAAGTAAAACTGGGACAACGCAGCCTCTACTTAATAAATTTACCATACGATCGAGCAGCATCTTCCGTAATTCCAACTAAAAGTATTCAACATATATGTTTAACTAACACTTTAATTTTGTACAGTAGCACTGACAATGCACGCAACACAGTGGCTGTTCTTTTCGGTTAAAGGAAGTCTGAAGTTGTTGACTTCTCTCAGAATACTTTAATTAATATCTACACTAAATAATCAGCCATTGCGCATAATTTAGCTTGGCGCTCATATGATATTAAAAAATAATTCAACCTTCAACCGGCATATATGAAGAATTGTTACCTGTACTAAAATTTCCAGATCTTCTTGTTTTGACTCAAATAGCTTGATCAATAATTTCAACAGCCTGTGATGAAGTAAAGGATGACATGACGCAACTTCATCTAGCAAAGCTAAATGCACTGGGCAATGTTCTGTACATAACTTGAAGTAGGATGGCTCAGTGACGACACACTCAACCCATACTAGCACACCCATGCCGACAACTGGGAATCTAAAATTATATCATTGTCTTTTGTTACGAAATAATATTAAGACAATATTACATCCATTTAAGAAAAATAATAACAGTTGTATTTTGTCACCAAATCAATAATGCTTTAATAACAGGCATTTATCAGATACTTCTATAATTCTATATATTTATAATCTCTTGTTATATTTACCTAATACAGTGATAAAGTGACGGTAATTCCGCTATAAGCTCACTAGAGCTAACTGAACTGCTACAGACTGCATGTATTTTCTCAATAGCTTGAAGTGTTGCTTTTAGTTCATCTTTGATTGGTTTACCAGGCGTTACACCTTCACACACACTTGCTGAATAAGCCAGCAAATATGTGTACTTTGACTTATGTTCTGGATTCAGTTTGCTTCCCAACTTAAACAAAGAATCCACAAGCAACTCTACAAAATAAAATTTTGTAAATAATCATTAACTTTTATACATATAAGAGGATATCCTTAAAACATCGATGATTTTGTATAACCACTTCACATTTTAAAATTATTCAAATTAAATTTCTAGTTTTAATAAAATTATACATTTAAAGAAAGAAACTGAATATATATATATATATATATATATATAAATTAGTTGAAATGAAATATTCATAGTTTGTTAAAAATAAATTATACTTTTACCCAAAAATTGTGGTATCCTTAACAAATGAACTGGTGGTGGTTCTGGTTGATTATATGCTCTAAAGAGTACTGATATATCAGCAGGATTAAGAGCGCCGCGGGACAACATAGCCGCGAGGGCCGTACGCGCGCCACGCCACGACTCGCCCGGCGTCAACGCCAACGTTATCGGAGTAACATCATGACCACTAGGCGATACAAATAGTCACCATCAACTGTAGTCTCCACACTGGTCTCTTATAATATTTTCTAGTATATAACTATACTCAATATTGTTGTATAAATGCATAGTAACATTTAAACCTCAAGTATTGTGGAGCCTCAAAAACCATTATCTTATTATTAGTTTTTAGAAAAAAACTTGTCTAGACTAAGAGACTAGAAGAAGAGCATCCCTTGACTTTTAGTTTTTTTAAATTACTTTTTTAATTTAAAAAAACTAAAAGTCAAGGGATGCTGGCGAGGATTAGCATTCACACAGAATGTAAAAGTGTGATACTATAGAAATTAATATTATAATTTACAATTTACCTTTGCTGAGCGCATTTAGTTATTTCCTGACTTAGTCTTTTCATAATTGATCCTCCCCTGGGCTCTTGAGATAATATATGCACTATAACTTGACTGTATACATAAGTGTGTGCCCCATGACAGACCATTTTCTGCAAATAAGTCAAAAATATATTATTGTATCAGAGTGGTATCATTACTTAATTATCCAAGAAACTATGACTTCATTGTTATTAACATTAAATAACTGTTTTTACAATTTTCTAACCCCATATTTTGTTCATAAATAAAGTATGAAATAAGAAATTTTTTTATCCAGTTTAGCAATTTTGCAATTTAAAGATTTACACCTACATATATATAAAAATTTCTGCATTGGTTGACATACAGAATTTATTAACATAATTAAAGACTAACATAAAGTGCAGGTTTAAGCTTATGTATTTATAATTAATACTCACAGCACACTCATTTACACTATTTTGCCAATCATCTGAGCTCTGCAAAAACCCAACAATAGCAGATTTTAAAACTCGAGAAAACACTTCAATTTGTTGTGCTGCTGTAGAAATACTAGTAATTTCACCTTGAAAGCCTGCGTCTGATATTAGCTAAAAAATATGAATAAGTTTATTCAAATAATTTATTAATATTAATTTAGAAAATTTATATTCACTAAAACCTACTGTATATCATCATATTCTAATTAAAATGTTCTGTATAGTCATGATGTAATCTAATTTATATTTAATTGTTTATCTGAATAAGATATTTATATTATACTATATTACCTTTATAGTGAAGTTCAACATAAGGCAATCAGGATAATCTTCAGCGAGTCTATAGATTAATGATCTCCAAGTAGGATGTTCAATCATTTCAGTTAGCCAAGCTGGTGTCTGAAATTTAAGTAAATTGTAATAAATGTAGTGTGTTATTAAAGTATTAATAAACTAAAAATGCCTTACATACCTGAAATAAACACATTTAAATATTAGAATTTAACCATAATTTAGTTTAAATTAGATCTCATATAAAGCAAATTTAAATTGAAGAATACCCTAATTTCATTGCCTGTTATAGTATACCTAAACAGGTAAACAAGCTTACAGAACAGTGGATCAAATAATAGTTATCTACTCACAAATGAATATAGTATATTGAGAATAATATATTAAAAATATAGTGTATTGGACACAAAACTGGCACTACATACTTCACCTTCCTCTGTAAAGATTGTATCTGCTTTCTTTGGATCAAAGGTCTTAATAATCATTTCTTTCAAATGGTTTTCTACCATTGACTGAACTTCAGTAACTTTCACATCTAAAATTAGAAAGAAAATGATATCAGATTGGGCTTGAGTTTTAGCACTGTGACAATACCATACATGAAATTGTTTATTATTAAAAATTATATATATTATAATCGATATATCTATCAGTGTCTAATGATTTCATTATATATACGATTTTATTATAATTCAATAATTTATAAAAGTAAAAACTACCAGCAAGAATAAGCCACTCAGCTAATAAATTTGCCATCTGAGCTACTGCACTATAATTATTAGACAATTGCTCTATAACTTGTTCAGGATTTCCCCCAGCTTGAAAATATCTCTTTAACTGGCCAAATATACCGGGTTCCATTATATAATCAGGTGTTTTAAATTTTTCAAGACATTCTTGTAACACCTCTTCCGGATTATCAATAACATCTTCACCGTTATCATCCTATAAAAAACTTCTTTATTAGCCATAAAATAATTATAAATTACATTGAAAAAGAAACAAAAATGCATTAACTTACATCATATTGAGCATTTGATGCTTCCCATGATCTTTCTTCCTCGTATTGAGTAGGCATCTTAAAGCTCTTACTAGCTGAGTCAACTAGACCTCAAATTTTACGAAGCAGTTTTTATTACTTAAATGAATTATTCACACATTAAGCGACAAATGTAAACAGATCAATTTAGTTTAAAATAGGGAAAATATAAATCATCACTTAGATAAGTCTTTCGCGTAACTCCAGAATTTGTTCATTTCATAAATTGTAAATAATAGTCCGATTTCTGAATAAAGAATATAATATAATAAAATTAATTAGATAAATATTATAAAAGAAAACATATTTACAATTTTACAAATAATATGTACGTGTTGTGTACTTACTACTTACAATTATTTACAATGGACCACAGATCAGCACATAACACATAAACACCATGGTGCAAAATTGTAAGACTTACGAGAGTACTGGTCACTTTGACAATTCTAACTACATTGGTTGTACTTCATTCATTTTACCGTTCGTTCATAACATTTCATTACATATATAGTTATTATAAATTTATGACCGATATGCATAAAATGTAGACTCTTTAGTAAATAACTGAGTACCTAAAGTGGAATGTAAGTCTAGTTAATAGTACCGAACCGAACGAAAAGCTTTAAAATTCTACATGAAATATAAATATAATTTTCTGTGACGTTTCTTATTGATTTAGAAATCAAATTGAATATATATTTTAGAAATTGCGAAACCTATAGTCTATGACAATCAAAGGCATGAAAAGTGATTCAACAGATTGTCCTCCTAACATTCATCTTCCATAACGAAAACGTTGAATAATTTTTGTAACAGTATTCTGTGGTAACAAAAACCACAGAAAAGGTATAGATTAAAAATTTACAATATTAATATTATAATATTATCATTTAAGAGTAGAGATGAGCATACTTGTAAATTTCAATACCAAGCCTTTCAAGTATAAGTACGTAAAAATACGCGGGCCGAACACCAGGTACTTTAATACTTCACAATCGAAGTCTTTTCAAAACTCTTCAACACGACAAATACTTTCATTGGGAAACGTCTTTTTGTACTATCATACAAGGACCGTTATTGAATTTAGAAAAAAATACCTTCAAGGTAAACAAGTATTTTTTTATTAGTCTTTACAAAAAGTACCATTATAATTCATATTTATATATAAATACCACTCGTTTCTCTGTGCTTAGAATATACTTAAATACTTGTACTAGTATTTTCCGCTCGTACCAGGGCGCCCTACTTCGAAGCAAAGCCCTGGTATAGTAAATTCGTCTCATCCCTACATAGGAGTGTAGAGCATAAACCTAGAACTAAACATTACAAAAGTAAAGTTATAAAACTACTTCATCGAAAGCTAAGATTTTAAAACAGTTGTTATAATTTTTATATTATATTATTAATTATACATACAAAACCTTTGTAGTTTAAGTTTATTATTGTTTTTTGTAAAATGGATCTCCGAACAGATTCGTTACCTAAAACCGCTTTAGGTTATTATGTGAAGCTTTATTCAAAAAAAATTGATAAATGTAAAAATGAAGTGGATTTGAATGAAAAACAGGTAATTGTGTTTCGGAGACGCGTGTGAGTACCGCTGTATTTTGTTTTGATAATGCGTTTAATGGGCAGCCTATAAACTCAACTTGGACATCATATTGGTTTAAATGATTTCATAACTGGAATATTCTACATATCAGACATCCAGATATAGAACATTCATTATCTATTATGTTTTGTAATTTCAGAGAAACTTGGTTGCTGAAGCTACAAAATCATGGCTAAAATTAAATTCTAAGAAAAGAAAAATAATCTTAGCAAAGTTCAACAGCCATAGATTAAAATTTAAGAAGCGATTTGCTAACATGCTAAGAGATACAGGACCATTTTCAAAGAGTAGATTAATTAAAGAAACAAGTACAGTGTTAGTCATTCATTCTTTAATTAAATAAAACTACACAGTTCATGTCTAATGTATGTATTTAAAATGGTATTTTGTATATTTTTACAGAAGTATTCCTATAGATGATTCTAGAAAGCTAAATAATGTAAGCAATCTCAATTCTAGTAGTACCAATGTGGATATATCAGATAATACCAATGATGCTGACAACAGTGTAAGGTACTTATTGCATTATTCATAGAAATTGGAATGATTTAAAATGTTCTAAATTATTTAAGCTTAACATTAACTGAATCATGATTCAGTTTGTATTAAGGTAAAAGATTTTGTTGTTTACAGGGATGATTTATTTAACAACACCAATGTGAATACTACACTAGTACAAATGAATAATTGTCATAACAAATTATATAAAGAAATTACCAGCAACTTTGAAAATGCTAAGATAGTTGAAAATTGTAGGTAAAGTAAAGTATCCCTTAAATTTGAAATTTCCAATATATCTGAAATATATTTTTATTCTGTAGAGAAATTATTTAATCCATCAATGTCTTTAACCTGTTAACCAGGGAGTTCTTTTTCAAATTATGCAACATGTACTGGGCGCGTATTGTTTCGCTAGGACATGTTAATACGTCACGCCCGGAGACCGTCATTTCATATTTCTATATTTTAATTTATTCATAAAATGAATGATAAACTATGAAATGTAGATCGTTTATTAATAATTTTGAAGTACAAAAGGAATCACAAAACGTCTGTGAGTGATTCACAATAGAGAAATTGTTCTGATGCTATGCATATAGAATCAGAACAATTCATCGATCAATTCATGTCGAGACACGCATGGATGACGTAATATCATAGTTGATCGGAAATATACGTCCTTTCCGTTCCAGGGCGCACATTAATTTTTAAGGACGTATTTATATGTCCTACCCGTAATCGATATTGTTTACGCCTGACGAATTTATTCGTCTTGTCCAGCTAACAGGTTAATTGAATGAAAACATTTGACTGATTTTAGTTTATTTAATTTTAATTTACTATTATGTTTTAGTTTATGATTTATTAACATTATTCATCCTATATAACTTCATAATAAGTACAGTAAAATAGACTGAATAAGAATATATTATCATTATTTGTTTATACAATTTTGGAATATCCTCATGTGTTAGCTATGGCTAATGTAAATTATATGTTTTTATTTTAAATTACAGAAATGATTATATTCTTGCCAAATTTAATGGAAATGAAGTTTTTAATAAAATACCATTAACAATGCAGCTGAAGTACCCTGCTTTATTGCTTGAGCCAACACCACCTCAGTTTAGGTATTTTTTTTAAATTTCATACCAACAATTTTGCTCTTAATATTAAAGCTTGTTTTTATACAACTATGAGTATACAAATTTGTTATTTCTATATATTATAAGTTGTAAATACCCTATAAAAAGTTATGAGTAAACTACTTAAGTACTTTTACTTGCATTGATATCAAAGTTAACTGAACTTCTCTGAGCTCCCCCACATTATGATACTTCAGTACTCATATAGTAGATAATGTTAGAGTGTACCTAAAGGAAACTCCAATAAAAGATATTTATCTTTTTCAGATGTAGTAGGGAATTTTACAACTTGATTAATAAAAACTGTGAAGATACTACTAAGTGGAAAAATATTACACCAGGTGAAAAGAGCAGATATGATAGGACAGTTTCCCGAATTAGAGACAATTATCTTACATCATATATGAGTTTTTTAGAAAGCCTATCACCTATTGAACTCTATACATATTATAAGCATGTTATATTATCAAATGATTCAATAAAATCTTAGTATTGAATTTTTGAATTTTAATGAGATCAGATAGATGAAATTGTACTGTTCATGTTATTTGTTAAACCCTAATTCATTCAATTAACTAGATTTAAACATTTACTAGAGAATTAATTGTGAGATATAAAAATAAGAGATTCTATTTGATTTCAATTTATCTTTAATATTCTTAAAAAAAATTACTGAAAATAAATATAATACTTTATTATACTTCTCTAACTTGTTAATAATTATAATAATGAGAAGGGTAGTATATGTGCCTAAATTTTTAAAGATCAACTGTAATCACAAATTATTGGCCACAAAGTAGACCTATTGCCATACCAGCAGCAAAGGAAGCTAAAAATACGTGGGATTCAGTAGCATTGAACTGTTCTTCACCCACAAAATTGTTGTACCAATGTTTGGCTTTCTTTTCTTTTTTCTTTAGTAATTCTTCAGCTTTATCAATTTTACGATCCACGAACCTCTCTACCTGTAAAAGGTTTTTAAATTACAAGTAACTATATAAGTTAAATAAATTTGATCACTTAATTTCAAGTACTATCATAAAATTTAAATTGTTATTAATTATTGTGATTATTAAAAAGTAATTAAGAGAATAAACTAGTCATTACATAGATAACAGTTAAATTTTGGACATAAACTTTATACTTGACTGCAAAACATACTTTTAAAACTCACAACCAAAAATTTTTCATGATGATGCAATTCCAAAAAAGAAGCCTCCTGCAAAGCCTGCTGAATAATATGAATTATCTTTGACAAATAAGAACACCTGTAACAAAAATGTATCTAATGTATATTAATTTATTATATTAAATAGTAGATGCAGTCAAGTATAAAAATATATTTAATTCTTTGTGTCTCACTAAGCTATCTTACTTTTTCAAACCAATCTGGAGACTTCCCGGTAGCTTCTTTCTCAATTTTGTCTGTTATTTTGTCAACTTTCTTATTTATCTTATCCCAATTTATGTCAATATATCCTTTTTGACTTGCAATGTGTAGTAATATAACACCACCTCCCAAACCTACAGCAGCAAGTTTTCCTATTTTCATAGAAATAAATCCAGTTATCCTGCAACATTCAATACGCTTGTATGACACATCATTAGCAAAATCGTAACAATATTTATAAAAGTAAATAATGTGGTCTTACCATCCTGACGTCGTTCCTAAAATTAGCTGCTTTGTTGCGGAAGTTTTTCCAATATCAGCAATGGCCTTTTCAATAAAGTTTTTTGCGTCGTCGACAATCTTTTTCGCTTCTTCGGATGTATCGTCATTTTTAGGCTTAGCCATTGTAGTGATATTTAAAAATAAATTAAGATTACTTTTATTTAAAATTAAATTCCAATAAATTTGATGGTAAGTCTAAAAATTCAATAACTGCGTCATAAATGGCTGATAGCTCACTGCACTTTGTAGCACAGATTAAAAGATTCTAGTGAAGATGAGATGTTTATTACCACAGACTAAAAAGAAATGCAATTCATAAAAATCAAGTCCTGAAACTAGTTTTGAATGTTGTAACGGGCAACCTGGGATTTAGTAACTATTAAAATCATACATTTAGATAGAAGTTAAAACATTTTTTCACTAGCGAAAAACAATTAGCTTTATACTTACTTTGCGTCTTTACATAAAAATATAAACGTTGTTACATTTTTTGGACGGAGAGAGTTAATATGAAATCTGGATTAATTATTTTAAATAATTACTAAAACAGTTCTGCACTTATGCCAATATAAACAAATAAGAATTTGGACAATATATCGTAATGTTCGCTTATTCTCAACTTTTCTCTTTATTTGTTTAAGAGTACCTTTAAATTGCCAAGCATATTGAAATAAAAATAATTTTTGGGACATAAATTAATTTATTATATTATAAAACTAAATAACATCAGCAAATGTTACACTTTCATTTCTAGTTCTAATTTATTTATAGCTTTTTGTACATTTTGCTTTGTGTATATATGTAATATCGCCCGGCAATCAGGATATAATTCATATTTAATTTTATTTACACCTCTCTTTAATCGTTTTGAAACTGCTTCCTCTTTCAAAACTAACTCAAAAGCTTTTTCTTTTGAGATATGAGGTAATTCAAAAGCTGGAATTTTTAGGTCACACCTAGGAGCACCATCAATCTGTAATAATAAAGATATAATTTTAATAAAATATAATAGTAGAATGTATAATTAAGTGACCTCAAAAAATATAAGGTTTTATAAATATTTTTTCTGCAAATTTCTCTTAAATAAGAAACAATTTTGATCTAAATGATATTATTACACGTATTAAAAAAGATTACTCACTTTACATTGGAAAGACAATTCAAAGTGACTATCTACAGTCGGCCATCTTTGACACAATACATCTTTGTCCCAGGAAATGAAGGATGATTCATTTAATACTCTATTTGGGGCAGAAACAAAACCTGCCCAAAGCTCTGAACAAAAGTGTGGAGTTACTGGTGACAACATTATTATTAAAGAAGCCAAAGCCATCTCAAATTCTTTGCTTTTCATTATAATCTCTGGGGGAATATTATTCTGTAAAGACAACATTAAGCTATTGGTAAAATACATAAAACTGTTTATTGTATGTATCTCTGACTATATGAAAATCCATAAAAAATACATTAAGTATAAATATTTTTTTAAATAAATATAAATAAACTTACTCTTAATGTATTTGTTAAACTTTGCAGCTGAGAGATGCCAACACTTAATTTTTGTGTATATTTGAAATGATATGTAGCTGTCGCTATCAAATAGTTTCTCGAAACCCATATTTTTTTCTCAAACTCATTAAAAACTTCAGGAGCTAGCTTATTAGAATTCAGTAGATTAGAATTCCTTCGGCAATTTAAAAACTCTCCTAATGTAATCCAAAGCCGATGTTGCCAATTCAATACCCCTGGCAATGCTGGAAAATTGTAGCTTAAGTAATATAAACTGTTAATTAAAATATGCCAGCAGCAATCAGCTAAAACTGCAAGTTAAATTAATAAGTAAATGGAAAAAAAAGATCTTACTTGCATCAGACCAATGTCTAGTGGTCGCAGGTGGAACATCTGCTAATACAAGTAGTCGTGTTGTATCACACCCATATTTTGTTAATAATTCTAATGGATTTTCACCATTATGTTTTGATTTGCTCATTTTTTCCCATTGTACTAAAACCATCTCACCAGAACCTTTCTCCTTATAAACCTTGCCTTCCTTTTCAACATTTTCTTTAGGTATGTATTTACCTGATGACTTAACTTTATATGACTGACCCATGACCATTCCTTGCACTAAAAGTTTTTTAAATGGTTCTTTTCCTGGAGTCAATCCAAGTGAATGTAAGAAATAACTCATAAATCTTGCATAATATAAATGAAGTACTGCATGTTCTTTTCCACCAATATAACAATGAACAGGAGAATTTCCAAGTAATTTTGATTTTTCAAAAGGTATGTTTTTATTTAAAGGGTCTAGAAACCTGTAGTAGTACCAAGAGGAATCAACAAATGTATCCATGGTATCAGTTTCTCGATAAGCAGTCCCACAACATTTTGGACATTTACAATGTACCCAGTCATCATATTTGGACAATGTGCAAAGACTGTTGTGTTCAGAATGTTGCTGAGGTAATTCCACTGGTAGATCTTGATACGGAACTGGTACAATACCACAATTACGACAATGAATAATCGGTATTGGTGTACCCCAGTATCGTTGTCTGGATATTAACCAATCTTTCAGCTTTGAGCTAACGAAATAACCCCCACAATTCTTAATTTTTGCCATCTGAATTGCTTTATCATTTTCCTTATCAATATTTATTGTTCTATATTCATTTAGTGGTAGTTTTAGATATTCTGATATTTTTCTATCTTCAGGATCTATAATAGGACAAGCTAAGTATATGTCTCTCCCCTCTGGATAATTTACATTATCATCAATATAGATTTTAATTTTAGTTTCAGTAATTGGATTAAAACACATCAAATTTTCAATTTCAGTTGTTGTAAGTCCTTGTAATATAACATTATCTTTTGTTACAGTAACATATTCCGCATATAAAAATTTATAAGGATCTGATGTCCAAATGTCTAATGGTCTTGTTTCATTATTTAAATTTATTTGAAATGTGACCACAGTACCATTACATTCGCCAATCCAATGCTTTTGCAAATTTATTATATCCCTCCAGTTTTCTAAGTAATGGCTATTAAGTCCATCATAGAGATCCTTAGCAAACTTAGTTGTTTTGATAAACCATTGAGTAAGAACCTTTTTCTCTACTTTTGCACCTGATCTCCATGAACAGCCATTGTCATCAACTTGTTCATCAGCTAAAACTGTCATATCTACTGGATCCCAATTGACATTTGCCTACAACATTGTATTAAAATAATGATAATAATTTAAACATTTTATAACAAATAAATATGTGTACAAATTTTATACAATTCTCCTACCGTATTTTGGTATGCTAGACCATTTTCAAATAATTTTAAGAATATGTATTGAGTCCACTTGTAATAACTTGGATCACATGTTGATAATTCCCTATTCCAGTCAAAGTTGTAACCAAGATCAATAAGTTGTTTCTTCATGGATTTTATGTTTGATTTTGTCCAAAGACTAGGCTGGACATTTCTTTCAAGAGCAGCATTTTCTGCAGGTAAACCAAATGCATCCCAGCCAATAGGATGAATAACATTACTTCCATTTAGTTTGTGAAATCTAGCAATAGTGTCAGATATTGAATAAACTCTTACATGACCCATATGCAAGTTTCCTGAAGGATAAGGAAACATGGGAAGAATATAGACACTATTTTCATATTCTTTATTTTCATTTTTTAAAACGTTATCTGACCAATGTTTTTCAATCTTCAATTTAATTTCTGTGGATATATTACTGTCCTAAAAAGAATAAATGATTTATTTTGTAATTATTAAGTTTTGTACCTATGTTCAAAACAAAAGAAACATTTCTTATACTGACCCATAATCCAAGACTACTTTTATACCGCGAAAACGAAATAATGCCAGTTGATCTACTGCAGTAACGCACGGAATTCTTTAACATTATGTAAATATGTTCATGCGTATCATTACTTTATGCCTGTTTATTATTTGTACCAATATGTTAACTGAAGCTGAGTCAAGCAAATTGAGAAAACATTAGAAACGTCATATTTTAAAATTACAATATTAATAAGAACTTTGAGAAGTAATTAGCTTGACTATGAATTCTTAGGAATCTGAACCATTAATAATATGAAATTAAACCAATGTTAGTCTGTATTCTTTTGCTATAATTATCTCAGTATGCAATATTCATCTCATAATTCTTATATAAATATTAACACCATAAATATCTATTAAATTTTAACATGATTATTAATTAATTAGTTAACTATAGGTATTAACTAGTACTACCGACTGAAGTACTGAACTTACTGATCACAGTGTACAATAGTATTGTTACAAAATTGTGGTTAGACACATATAACATTATTTAATTGCCAGTATATATAGAAGATTTATACTTCTTACAGTTAACAAGAAATATTAAATTAAATTATGCATTGAATTAAAGATTTACGAATAGGGTCAAAACTTATAGGAGAACTTATAATGTAACTATTTATTGATTATTTCCACAGAGTATATGTCATAGTTTAAAGAACGATGGAAAGGGAAACATGGTACGTAGTCTTTGGATTACATGTCAAAATTTAAAAAACAAAGTACTACTATTATTGTAATTACAGTTTTCAACTAACTGCAAAAAATTCAAATAGTAAAGTATTTACTGTATGTATTAAGCATAAAAAATAATAATTTTCTTTATCATACATGCCATAATAGGAAATATGTGTATATACCCTTGCAAACTTTAATAATATTCTAAAGCCGTCGAAATGTTATGCGAATCGATACATATTTTTAGAGAAAGTTAAAATGCAAGCAAAGAAACGTTATATTCTTCTTATACTATCCGTTGTATTCATACTATATTGTTTTATTGGAGGATATCGTATTAAATCTGAAAATTTGCTTAAGAATTATCGAAGTGATTTGCCAACATTCGCTACTGTAGAAGAACTTTCTGAAGCTCCATCACACCTTAAACGCAATCCAGATTCAAAAAGGAAATCATGTCGCATGGAAACATGTTTTGATTTTGCCAATTGCGGAAATGATCCTAAAGTTTATGTATATCCAACAGACGGTTCAGTTAGTGCCACATATCGTAAAGTTTTATCAGTTATTCGAGAGTCCAGGTACTCTACCCGTGACCCAGCTGAGGCGTGTTTATTTATACCAGCAGTTGATACATTAGATGCAGATCCTTTATCTCCAGAACATGTAGCAGATGTAGCATCACGATTATCACGTTTAGCACACTGGAAAAATGGCCGTAATCACTTAATCTTTAATTTATATGCTGGTACATGGCCAGATTATTCTGAGGGGGCTCTAGGATTTGATCCCGGAGAAGCTATAATGGCACGAGCTAGTGCATCAGAAACATTATTTCGAGAAGGCTTTGATATATCTCTACCATTATTTCATAAAGAACATCCAGAACGTGGAGGCACACCGCCTGCTGCAACAGCTAACCCCTTTCCGGCACCCCGGCGTCATTTACTTGCTTTTAAAGGTAAACGTTACGTTCATGGCATTGGTAGTGAGACAAGAAATTCATTGTGGCACCTTCATGATGGTAACAATCTAATTCTGGTTACTACTTGTCGTCATGGAAAGTCTTGGAAAGATTTAAGAGATGAAAGGTGTGATGAAGACAACAAAGAGTATGATAAGTAAGTAATATGACATTTAATTTACAAAACTTTGGAATGTGTGTGTGCTTCATACAAAAGTAAAACCATTCAATTTTGAGGTCAACTTTTATTCTGTAACTTAATAAAGCCAGAAAGAAAAATTAATGTGATCTCATAACAATTTTAATACAAAATGAAGTGCAACTCTGCAACATGATAAATCTAAAGATATTGAACTATCAACTATATACATGATAATACATACTTTACCTATAGTATTTTTAATATATGAAATTGCTGTTATTATATGTATTTTAGATTTGACTATGAACAACTCTTGGCAAATTCAACATTTTGCCTAGTTGCTAGAGGTAGACGTCTTGGATCATATCGTTTTCTAGAAGCACTGGCAGCTGGTTGTGTTCCTGTTCTTTTAAGTAATGGATGGAGGTTACCCTTTGATGAACGTATAGATTGGCGCCGTGCAGTTATATGGGCTGATGAACGTCTTTTATTGCAGGTACAGTCATAATAATGAATATTGCTTGTACATTATGAGATACTGAGGATATATTTCTGGTTGCGTACTGTTGAATATGGTTTTTCTCTTGGTCATGCAGTGCTTAAGATATCAGCAAAACTATATACCTTATTTTATATATCATTAATATTCTACAACAGCATTGTTCCTGCAATTTATTGAATTACAATAACATTTTGTTGTTATGGACTAATTTGTATCAGATTTGGTCTCTCATTAATCAAATATCAATACTTATTATTTCTTTTAGGTGCCCGAGCTTGTCCGCTCTGTGCCTCCTGACCGTGTTCTTGCTCTGAGACAACAAACACAACTTTTATGGGAGCAATATTTTTCTTCAATTGAAAAAATTGTTTTCACTACAATTGAGGTGCTTATTGGTTCTTACAGCTGTTTCTATATGAAATCAATTAAGATTGTTTTAATGCTTGAAATTTTGTGGTCTAGATAATATTGGAGAGAATAACGGCGCATAGGACATCGCGCCATAGAGAAGCATTAATATGGAACACGTCACCCGGTGCTCTGGGAACATTGGCGAACTACGGCGATTCGCGATCACATTTGCCTCTAGGGGTCTGCGCACCTGAACCTCCCATGGCGCCTTCATCACCACCAATCCCTCTCCCTGCTCCATCAGTACCTCTCATAGCTCCACCTTCCACTCCGGGTAAAACGTTTACAGCTCTTTTATATGTTCAAGCTACATCGCCAGCCTTGCACAAATTACTTGCCAATATCGCTAGTAGTGAATATTGTGAAAAGGTATTTTACTTTTTACAGAGCAAAATCATTTAAAATACGCTTAAATCTGCTTCGATTTTTAAAATACATTAGTACAGAAAGGTTTCAGATAACATATTCTTAAATAAGTAGTATACTGTAAGGTCCTATGTTATATTTCTAGTTCACTGCTCATTTATCTTTAGGAGCAAAGACTACTCGCTCATACATTTACCAGAGAAGTACGAGTATAGACTTGAGCTAAAGAAGTAGTACTGCGTATTGCGAGTAATCATGGTTTATACTATGATAACTATTTAAATACAATGTTATACCAAGACAGGATTCAATGACTACTTATGTAAAAAAATTAGGTTGTCTTGGTATGGGACAGCGAACGGGCAGCCCCTTCATTGAAATCCCTATCACGAATGGCTGGCGACCTTCGTGACCCATTGCCTGTCACAGTCGTTGATGCTACTACTCATTATCCCGGGTAAGGAAATTTATTAATAGCATCAAATAACAGAAATTAATTCGAATCTGTCTTATCGCTTTTACTTGACTACTACAAAATAAAACTGTTTACCTTCTTTTCCTTCTGGCCTATCGGTAGATGATAAATCAACTAGAAAACATTATTAAATTGAATTTTTTTTAGAATGCAACAGAAATCGCATAATTCTTTTGATACCTGTCAAAAGGAAGACTAAGGGAAACTGAACCTAGTTTAAAATGCAGTGTACTATCGTACTATTTTATAGCAAAATCTAGCAGGAAATTGTAAAGTTAAAGTGAAAAATAAACATTCAACATCTAAGCGACCGCTATGTTACGATGTTCCTGAGTATCCTGTAAAACAATATTAACTAAATATTTGTTTAGTTTATAATATATAATATCTTAATAGTTCAGAAGTAATACAATGATTAATCTATTCTAAATATAAATATAACTGTAAAGACAAATCATTTGAAATGCAAAAAAATCTGAGCATTTTCAAACTATAAAATAAAATAATAAATTTACAATGACTACTATTGAGAATAAACAATTTTATTGGCATTGTGATAGTAAAATATTTTCACTAATTTACGTTTTGAGTAATCTTATAAAATCGAATATTCCTGTTTAGTGTTAGGACAGATACATCGTAGCTCGTCGCTTCTATTTTCCTCGTCTATCTTAAATTTGTGAGAATCGGTTCAAGGGAAGGAGTGTCAGCACGATGGCAGCCATTGTGGGCGATACCAACAGCTGCTGTATTTTCTTTGGACGGCGATGCACCGCTTTTGGCTGAAGAGCTAGATTTCGCGTTTCGTGTGTGGCAACAATTTCCAGAGCGTATAGTTGGATATCCTGCAAGAAATCACTATTGGGATGAATCTAAGGTAAAGTTAAATTTATATACACAACAAAAATTGTGTACAAGATAAACACATCTATTGCGTTTTACTACGACTGTAGTTACAAATTTAAATAATGATATTATTTATATTATTGTATATATACATTTTTTTAATATAACTTACTAACCTAATCATGGCTATTATATCGTACTTAAAATTTTCACAAATTAGTCTTCATCAGTTTTCCTAAGGGGTTATTGTATAGTATTTCCAAGGGCGGATCACGCTTTGACGCTAAGAGGGGGTCAAATACGCTCACATTAAAAAATTAAATGATTATTTTATTTCTCTACATCGTCTCCAGAATGATCTATACACTTTTTCTATCTTGTCTTTAGTTTTAGTATTCCTTCTAAAAAAAGGAATATTCAATTTCATCAAAACATTCAGTCACAGCTTCTTGTAGATGTTCCTTTTCCTCGAAAATGTTCGTCCTGTCATGTGTTTTTTTTTTTTTTGATTAGGGAAGAGATGGTAATGAGACGGTGTCAAATCCGGAGAATAGGGTGGATGGGGTAACAATTCAAAGCTACAATTGTGTATTTGCGCGATTGATTTCGCCGCAGTATGGACTGGAGCGTTACCTTGGTGGAACAAGTTTCTTAGACCACATATCGGGCATTTTTATTTCTTCACGCGAAAGTTGTAAGAGTGTGAAATAATAGTGCTCATTTATGGTTTTACCTTTTTCAAGGTGGTCAAACATAATGACCCCTCTACAGTTCCAAAAAACTAACAGAATGGACCAAGCTTATTTAGGGGGCGGTGACCCAGCTCTTTTCCATTGCCTGGAGTGTGCTTTGGACTCTGGTGTATTGTGGTGAATCCAAGTTGCGTCCATAGTTAGTCAGTTTAAGATCAGTTTGAAACATATCCAAACAATTCTGCGATGCTGTTGGGCAGGTGCGTTTAGTTTTCGGCTGAAAGCAAGAAATCTGCAATCTATCTTTTAACAGTGGAATATGATGAAGCAGATTCACCCAAAGTCTCGCACAAATTATCATACATTTGTTTTGGCGTTAATCCGTTTTTTTTGTAAATATTTTATGACAAGGCGGTGCACAATTTACAACGCAACGGTTTGCAATGGTTCGTTTGTTTAATCGATCACAAGTTTTGCGATTTTGACAAAAGAAAACCAAAAGACGGATTATAATTAAAAAAGAAATGGCTATTACGTGGCAGTATTATTTTTTTCTTTTAAATTTAACTGTCAACCTTAGAGTCAAAAC
The DNA here is from genome assembly GCA_025727935.1 of Hebomoia glaucippe. Taxonomy (NCBI): domain Eukaryota; kingdom Metazoa; phylum Arthropoda; class Insecta; order Lepidoptera; family Pieridae; genus Hebomoia; species Hebomoia glaucippe. The sequence goes on from JAOSYY010000003.1 coordinate 4,452,027, forward strand.
TTTTCAATGTGCCCTCGTAATCGTGGTCAAGTCAAGAACTTATAATTTAATTTAGATAACAATAGATACAAGCAAAAAGTAGATATTTTATTAGTGTGCGTAAGTACTCTACATAAAAATATTTATTTTTTATTCTACACGTGAAAAACTTAACACATAATAACTTGTACATATACACGAACATATTCCCATCTTCTCTTGAAGACATCCAGAGAAGCACTATACCAAACATTTGCCATCATACCAATTTATTATATTAATTAAATATTGAAGGTATGTAGTTACATAAAATCTGTATAGTGACAAAATATATTAATAAAATAATTATGTTCAATTAGTGGTCCACCTAAGCCCTGAAACCAGCTCAGGGGGGGTCATGACACAAGATCCGCCGTTGCGTATTTCTACATCGTTTATGTTTTACTAACGATAATATATACAAATATGTGCCTTCTCTTTCATTATTAAAAAGTTCAATGATTCCCATATAAAAGTTTTAACAGCTTGTCCGTGCGCAAGTCGTCATAAAGCTATGTTTGTCTCACCGTGTTTGCTTTAACTATGTTCAGGGTGCATGGGGCTACAGTAGTAAATGGGGAGGTTCGTATTCGATGGTGCTGCCAGGTGCTGCGCTAGTTCATAGAGCCGCCCTCGCATTGTACGCAGCGGCGGCGCCCGCGCTGCGATTAGCCGTGCGCCGCGCCGATAATTGTGAGGACATTCTACTCAACTGTCTCGTTGCACATCTCACACGCCGTCCGCCTATTAAGCTCGCACAGCGAAGGCGCTATAAGACCGCGCATCACAGATATAAGTATGTGTATCATATTTTATATATGTATACTCCGATTTTAAACAAAATTTATATTAATTAAGATGTTATGACTTTCATACATTTGTATTGTTACAACCAATGTAACGATTTTAAAAAACTTTACTAATATTGAATACAAAAAATATATCCACATGTATGTGTTATAAATTTCCATTTTCAAATCACTAATCCGACTTTAACGGATATAAGAAAGCCTTAACACAAGAGAAGAATGTAATATTTGTATCATTATTCTGTAATTGTGAATGCTTTGTCATTTATATTTCTTGAATTTTTTAGGACGTCTTGGAGCGATCCTGAGCATTTCGTCCAAAGACAGTCGTGTTTAAACACATTTGCAACAGCATGGGGCTATATGCCGCTTGTACGCTCTGTCTTGCGACTTGATCCTATATTGTTTAAAGACCCAGTCTCTACACTCAGAAAAAAATATAGAAAAATGGAATTAGTCACTTCATAATCCATCTATTTATTTATTTCTTATAAACTGTATAAAATGCCAGTAGTTTATAAAAGATAAGCCTGTTCTACGTTTAAAACAAATTTGTCTATTACTATAGGTTAACATTCTAGTCTTAGCATTTTTCTTTGAAATAAACTTTTTACTCTTATTTTGTTAGTTATTTTTGTCTTACTTTTTTCCGAAAAATAAAAATAAAGCCATAGAGATCATAGTAAATTAGCCTTTCCAAACTAAAAACTTTGTAACTTCCTAATACAGCCTAGAACGTAAAAATATTAAAATACAAAGACACGAAAATGAGTAATATTTGAGCGCTTTACTAAGAATAAGCCAAACTTATATAGTGTTTTTTAAATAAAATGGCAATTGGAATCAGTGATTCAGTAATTAGTCATATCACCGAAGAGATACGATTTTAAAGCACGATGATTATAACAAAATAAATTATAGGTTCTATTATTTTTTTCATTATATATTTCTCACTTACATAACTTTTTAGGGAAAACATTATATTTGATTCCGTTTCGCTAATCTATGTTCAGACAAGTTTTGGAAAATCATAATCTTGTCGTATTTACACAAAAAAATACTGATTTCAATTAGTCAAGATCATTGTGTGTAGCATTGTATGTTTAATAATAATTTTTATATACACTTATACTTCAAGAACATAAGACATGTTATTTAGGTATAAGTTACAAGATGAATTAAAAACAAAGGGATACTCTTTGGGATAGACGAGGGGTCACCTAAGTGCATTGAATTGGTAAACGTTGCATAAGTAGAACGTGGCTGACATAACACTTCGCAACACAAATGGCCTTGGCCGGAATAGTGTGTAGCACGGCGGGAAATAACGAGCAAGTGGTCGCCGTCCGCTAGTACGGTGCAGTCCACCACTGTTTGCCGTACAAGTGAAGACATTCGTACAATACTTCTGTAACGAATTAATAATATAAATATAATATTTGTGATTAATGTGATTGATACCGTAAAAATTGTGGGGAGACCCTAGGTAGATACTGATGCTTTGTAATACTCGTAAGTGACGGTAATTAACACCTTAAAGCGACATTTCCATGTAGGATCAGACATATTTTTTATTTCAAAACTGCAACAACTTCTCCGTTGCATTGTTAAAAGAAGTTGTGTATGTAGTGTAAAAATCGAAAAATATCTGTTATTGCCTGTGCAATTGACGTAAAATAATGTAAGGCCCAAGAAGGTGAAAATACGATAAATATATGTGTAAGTATTCTTTAAACACAGGTGAATGGTGAGTAACAACCTTCAACTTAATGTCTTACACGACCTTTCTTTGTAATAGACAAATAAAAATTTATAACAAAAAATTATAAATAGTGTGCTTAAATATAGAAAAATTAATTAAAGTTGCTTAGTGCTTGCGTGCGAATGGGTAAGTATTTTTAGTAATTGTAATACGATCCTTGAAACTTAGAGTGTAAAATTTGTAAAGTAAATATGAATACTTAACATTATTTCATTCCCTGCTCGTGTTTCGAACTAAAATAATAATTAACGAATATAGAATGATCACTGTAATATTAAAATCATTTTTTAATTATATTATCATTGAATAGCGATAGAAAATGTTTCAATTATTTTGTAAGCACGATTTATTTTTGTTAGTATGTTTGATTTTTATTGTATTTCTAAATTATATTTTTTCCTTAATTTAAGATGATGTTTACTTTATTAAATAAATTATTTTCTTTCGAATTTATACTTTATTGTAAATAGAATTTGGTTCTGTTGATGTCTCGAATCTGTTACTTTTAAAAGACTTCAACGCGCTCCTATTCTTTCAAGTTTGAAATGCTCGTAGATCCATCGGTAAATTAAACTAAGCTACAAAAATCATATGTATAAGTGTGGTATATTTTGTGTTTAAGCACATTTAACATCATATTTTAGTTGAAGAACAAAACATGAAACTTTTAATAATTAAATAAAGTACTTCATATTCTCCTGTTAACATCATTAATAGGCTACTACATTAATAATAATCACCGTAGTTAGGGACTTATATTTACTAATTGCATATAGCCCGATTTTAGGAAATTATATTATAATCCATACAATTAATTATATTTTATTTCAGGTAATTATTTTGAAAGACTTCTTAACAGGCAAAGCGTCGTGTTCAAACTTGCTTCTTTAATATTTGCTAAGTACCTATCACGTAACGTAAGTTAACAATATTTTATTACTTTATAGAAACCTTACTTACAAATCCTACGTAGATTTAAAAGGAAAAATCAATGTGAATATATTTGAAGTACAAGTTATTTGGAACAAAAAACTATCTTTAAACTGTTTACCTCTCTACGCGATTATTTCCTTGAATTAAATTCTGAAACTTTATGGGGGATTTTATGAATTCAATTAAACATTTTAATTGTTAAGAAATACCTTGGATTTCTTTTATTCCTAACAATAATACGTAAATAGTTCTAATGCGCGGCCGTTGTAGGCGTAGTACTACTTATGATATATAATTGAAATAACGTACTTCTAATTTATTAATCTTTGACTAAATATTTATAGATAATTATACAAGTTAAGTCGTTTTTGAGGTAATAAAATTATAAAACTATGAAATAATTATTATAAATACCTAAAATTAATTTACTTCCACATTTTTTCCCTGTTTCCGTGCCTCTAAAACTGATCCAGTAAACTCAAAATGGTCTTACGAAGTGCTGATTACAACTTAGCCTGCATCCTGATAGTGGCCGTTTTCGCAACTCTAGTCATTGCACAGCCGGTTGGTATACTTATGATATAAGCAGAAAACTTGTCTATTGACTATTTCCTTATATAGATTTATCATTTTCGGTCACAGTTTTAATAAAAATATTACTTAATATAAATAACTTCCTAGCAGTATCAACGTAGAAGTTGATTATGATATAGATTATAGAATTTAGATACTAAATTAAGCCCAAGAAATAGTTGGTAAGTATTTCCTTTATCCTCTTGACATCTTCTAACGTTTGCAATTTATATATCAATATTATAGATGTGGAAGAATTTCTTTGAAAATAATAGGTTTATCCAAACTATATTGTGTTTATTATTAATATTTAACGAGGGCTTAATGCCTCTGTGTAGCTAATACGACTTTGATAGCCGCATAAGAAAAATTCTGAGTTAAAAATATAATTAAATAAAAATGGCTAAAGTTATCAGTCAATTTCATATTGTTAATTTCAAAATTATATTGTTTAAAATACTTGAAAAAATTATTTAGTTCAATTAATTCTCGCTGTATTAAAAGTTTAAAATTTTTACTAAAAATCTTTTATTATGTCATTTTAGCCCACAGCTGATGCAACTATTGAAAAAGACCGCGCTCTAAGACAAACATCAATTCGAACAGGAAAGAGTGTGGCCGTGAAACCAAAATGGGGATTCTTCGGAACTATCTTTAATGTAATCTTGGAGGTCAGTGGGTAGAGCATCAAGTGTTAGAAAATAACGTTATAATAATCATGGGGTTATTAAATTAATGACTATAATTTAATTTTTTTTTGTCTATTACAGCAAATAAATGACACAAAAAGTGCTTACAACCAGGTATCCGAGCTAGTCAATAACCAATTTGTTGATGAAAAGGTAAGTTTATTTTTAATTATTTGCTTTAACAGAAACTAACTAATTTTTAACCGGAATTCTGTATTTTTAGGTTACAAACTTATAAATAAAATAATATTATAGCAGTAATATGAATTTCATTCGATCTCTTTTCATTATTAATTGATAGATACCTATAAAAAAAATAGAAGTTAATCGCTTTTTTCTAGTTTGTACTTAGTTTACTCGTACATATAATGTTGGAAGAATGAATTGGAGATCAAATAACAAATCAAAAGAGTACCAATGAACCTTTGTTGTCATTTTGCCCGCATTAAAAGTAAAATGAATTAACAATCTCAAGGATGACGCCTCGCAAATAAGATGTAATATGGTCGTAAGCTGAAGAGAAACTGTACAGATAATCCCTATCAGTAAGCTGACTACTGTTTTTTTATAATTTTCAGGCTGTAACAGCACCACCGGATCCATCTAATAACGGAACTACCCCATCACCAAAAATAACAAGAAAAGAATTTTTAAATATACTAGACCGAAACCTGAAGGGTTTAGCGCGTCTTCGAAATCTAGAATGGAGAGAAGCAAAAAAGGCACGATTAATAAATATTCGAACTCCATATGTTAATTATATAATGCATTTTAAATTATTACAAAAACATCTGTATTTTTTTTTAGGATTCATGGAACAACTTGCAGGGATATTGGAGTGAATTATTCGGTAATAAGAAAAATAAAAACCGATGATCAGTGAAATGACTATATTTTTTAAATTTGTCTGCCAAATAGATTATAACTGTTGTTGTAAAAGATGAAAATTAAAATTAATATGGTGTTGAAACAAATTATGTTTATTTTATAATATATGTTAATTATAGGTAAATCATTTTTTTATAATGCCATAATAACATGAATCGTCTTATTTCTACATTATCCTCGGCATTTTTCACTCCGAAGCTTAATTATAACAGCTACATATACTACTGGTCTTAAGACTTGGTAAAATCTTGTAGTTGTTTATGGGCGACAGTAATTACTTATAGGTGAACTGTATAATCGTTTGCTTTCCTGAGCTATTAAAAAAACGTTCTCTAGAAAATTTGAAAGAAGTTAAAAGAAAAATAAATTGGACATCTTACTTATAAATTCGTTAGTTTCGTATAAATGTCGACATCATTATCCATAATAAGCTTATCTTCTTAATATATATAAATTACTTGTAACATCGTGTATTCGCGATGGACTCCTAAACTACTTAACCAATTTTAATCAAATGTGCGCACCGTTTGCTGTTTGATCCGAATTTAAGGATAGGAATATTTATTTCTCAATTTATAGTCGCAATATTATTTTATTGTGAATTCAAATAATTCTAACACATATCTGTTGACAGAATTGACTAGGTATTCAATAGATGACGCTATGTTAAAGAACAAACGTTTTATGTACGGAAAGTGAATAATAATTTATTAAATAATAATGCTTACTACAATGTAATATGACAAAAATCTTAAGCACAGCAACGCGTGGCCTGGTCTGCTAGTATTATTATAAATATTACAGTAAAAATATCGATTGGATCTCTGTATTATGCTTTCCTTTCAAAATCTCTTCTACTAAACTACCATAAACGTAATGAGTGTAGCATACACACCTACAAAAAATAATCACATAAGTGGTACTTATTTTTCTTGAAAAAGTATTTAATACAAAAAGCAAACAAATACAAAACATATTTGATTAAACACTACACTTTCAATTTTATTACCACAGATTAGGCAATAATAGAGAAACCGCTCTATGGTCTATGAGATTTAACTCTATAGTACATCTACATTTTTTCAAGTACTTATAGTTATAATTGTATAAACATATAACCTCTTTTGATTTTATGCTTAGTTCAGTGTGAATTGATGACGTTATAATTAGTTTTATAATACGTATTTTAATTTAATATTAATACATACCAAATAACACAAGGTAAATAACTATATATTTTTCCCAGATAGATGATGAAATTGAGCCCAAAACGTGGCGTAATTATACCGCTTCCACTCGACGCCATTTTCTGTTGGTTGCGGTAACTTTTCCTTTAATTTTAATTATACTGTTTTTCTATACGAGTCATTAGTTATACAACTGGGAAAATCCCTTGTTACATATTTTTATAACTAAAGCGCATCAATTGATTGATATTTAGGTTTGTGTGATTATTTCTCGGTGTCTGCTTAGATGTCTTCCCGTGGTCGTGGTTATGGAGGGAGAGGAAGTTATGGAGGTCGCGGTGGAGGTTACCGAGGATCCTACCGAGGGATCAATCACCGCGGTGGTTACGAGAGCAGAGGTGGGCGCGGCGGCAGCTATTCTTCATATAATAATGACTCGCGCTATAACTCTAGTAGCAGCAATAGGTACCAATCATCAAGCCGAGAGCGGATCGATGACTCTTACAAAAAGTCCTATAGATCGGTAAGTATTTTAATATTAATTTCAACATCTTGGTCCTTACTGACTGATTTGAGCACTTCATTAGATTTATATCGACAGAAAGCTAAATTATGTTAGTCATTTAGGTAATAGTCTACTATCTTCCTTAAATATATATATATATATTCGGTAATATTCTATAATTGTGTAGGAGAGTCAATGGAATTTACTCTGATAAAGGCCTTAAAGTAGACATGTGATTTTAATTGGCCAAAGCAAAAAGAAATTGTACTTAAATAGTGAAATGTGAAATCATGAGCTGTTTTTATTGCTTCTTACTGTAGGTGAGCCCAAAACTTTCTTCATTGCTTTTTATTGTACAATTATAGTAGAGGGTGAAGGTGCACATTCAAATGTACTACAGTAAAAAAGTCTTAACTTTATTTCCTCATTGAATAAGTACTATTGAAGTAATGACCGATCATACTCCATAGCAACTGATTTTAACCAATTTTGGCAAGAATTAGTTTAAACTTCTTTCCTTTTTGGACATAATATCTACATACAAATAAGAAATATGAAAGCAGTTCACTAAGATGAGCAATTAGAAACAGATTTTATTATTTATTTAATAGTTTCTTAATTTATTTTTTAACCAAATGTTCATTAATGATAATCTGTTCAGCTTAGGATGAAACAAAAAATCATTTAGGTATAAGAAGCAAAGGCATAAAAAGCAAAAAAGTACATTGAAAATTATTTGCCAGAAAAGCACCACCCACTCAGGAATATATGTAAATTTTCAGGAATCTTCTACAAGCTATTCAAACCGTGATTATGGTGGTCGCTCTGGATCACCTGAACGTAAAAGAATAAGAGTTGAGGTTAGTAATTAAACAAAACAGACATCTTATCTTCTATTAATAGATGAAACTAATTTTATTTCAAGAATATACATGTAGATGGAGAAAGTCTATTACATAGATGTGAAAATATAACTTATGAGGCATTAATATTGAAATAGTAACAAAATATGTATGTGAGAAATTAATATTACATAACCAAGAATTTAAGCATTGAAGTAATATTATTTAAGATATTTCAAAGATGAACACAGAAAATTAAGAGAGACGGAGTATAATAAAATGGATGAAAATACATGTTAAGTAGACTATCTTCCAGTTTTATTAACATGAGAATAGTTGATATCAGGATTATCAAATGAATAATTGTGTATGCCATCTTTGTCTCTATTATATTGAAAATGTGCTATGTATATTAGGAAATATATTATTAGTAAAGGTAGACATGAAATTGTGATGAAGAGTATTAAAATTGAGATTTTATAAAAGAATTTGAGCCCAAACTACAACACTAATTTATCTTTCAGTCCAGTTGGCATTTAAGTGTTCAATCCACCTTCATTTGGAAGAATTACATAGTAACAAGCAGATGCTTATACCATTTTGTGGTCAATCCTCATGTAACAAACTCATCCAGCATATCATTAAATTGAATGATAAAAACCTGAGACTAAAGAAAACGTTTTTCTACTACTTTATAATAATTGGTCTACTAAAATCTGAAATTTTACATACCCACCAAAATCCAAACATGTCCAAATTTGATTTTAATATGAGCAGAAGAGTATCTTGAACATTTGTTATTTTATTGCCAACAAAATGATAAAAAATTGTGTGATACTGTTTAAAAGAAAGCTCAACATCCAAACAGAGTTATGTACAGGGCTCTTCGAGTGATAGACGTAGCCATGACGGCGGACACTATGGCGGATCGTATGGCGGTAGGCAAGAGAGTTACGGTGGCGAGAGGAGATCGTTTGGCGGGGAAGATAGAAGACGATCGCCGGCTCGCGAGACTTTTCGTAAGTCGAGCGGCATGGGTCCGCCCCGCGAGCCGGCGCGCCCCGCCGGCCGACCGCGCGCCCCCCGCCGCTCCTTCCGCGGCCGAACTTTACGAACACGCGCCTCCTATCGCGGAGCTCCGCGATCTCGTGCCACATTCTCCACTAGGCGCTACAGAGAAAGAACGCTTGCGTACCAACGCGGGTTCAGATCTATTAAAGGTCGAAGGTAATTTGACAATAATAATTAAGACTCGTCATCGAATATACTAACGATCGAAATGGTCTAATAGAAAAGATATGCCAAACTCCCTTCTTGGTTATTAGTACTGTAAAAATAATTTGCAGAAATGGGGACTAAAGACCAATTTATAATTAGACATAAAGACTAATTTATGTGAGGCAATTTGAATTAAAGGAATATTCAATGGATTGTACTGAACAAACACATGAAATTCACCTGATACCTTAAAAATCAACTTAGAATATATGTTGAACAACAACATGTGACAAGATGCAAATCAATGCTAATGCGCTCAATGTTAACCTAATAGTCATTAATTACAATTTTAGATAATAAGGAGAAAGCTCCTAACAATTAATAAACTTTTATAACTGGAGTATTCTTATGGTAGCCCTGTGAAGTCAAAGGAAGAGGCTTCGTCAACTGAAGAAGATTGGGAAGGAGATGAGAAGGAGGAAGTTATTGAAGAGGAAAAGGAGTCAAAGAGCAAGTCGCCCAAGGTATTAAGCATTTATTGCATGTGAAATATTGGCCACAATGTCTACTATTGACAATTCTTCGTTATACTATGTTGAATAAATACTTTAAAGCCAGAGGAAGAGCAGTCTGAAGGAGAAGGTGAAGAGGTCGGCGAAGATACAGAGAAAGAGGAAGATGCTGCATCCGATGCGCCACCTACCAAGCCTTATGTCCACCTTGTCTGTGTCCACTGTAAAGAAAAGTGCTCCAATTTTGGTGTAAGTTAATATCATTTATGAACTTATATGTATAGTCTGCACGAAAATTTTGTTTTATATTTATTTACGCAATTTCTCGAGAATTTGCGTATTCTTTTTCAATATATATTTAAAATAATATAGAAACAAAATCTATTCTGATCTATGTTATCTCTACAGCTTTATGCCAAGCATTTATTGTCGCTCCGACATCGTGCGGCAATGAGTGGTGTAGCGCGGCGTCATAAAGCGCAGCTGCTACGAATGCGAGTTGCTCAAAGAGGCGCTCAACGCGAATTGGAAGCTGCGGTCGGCGCCGAGCTTGCGCCCCGCACTACGTTTTGTCTTGTCTGTCGCCTTAACCACCGAACTACAAGACACGCGCATAATCTCACAGATACACATCGCGCGATGAAACGGTTCCTTATGCCATTCTGTCGTACTTGTCGCATCACTTTCCGTTCACCAATGATTTATGAACATCACATATGCTCAATTGAACATCTCAAGGTAATTATGAAAAATGTTAAATATTTGTAAGATAAAAAATTATTAATATCTTACAATATTATATTTAATTAAATAATATTTTTAAATTCTAGAGGAAAGCTAGTCAGAGTACTCGTCGCGTGAGCCCAAAGGCAGAAGGAAGTGGCGACGAAGGAATGGATGTAGATTTGGATAACTTCATGACCCTGGATTCAGTGGGTGATGTTGATGGTATGATCATTGTCTTGTAAATATAAACTTGACTTGTCAATATAAAAAATAGGATTACATTTAAAAATATATTTGATTTTTTAAGTAATTTAACAAACACAATTTACAGAAGTTGAAGATGAAGATTCTGGTACTGAAAAAAAGGATGAAGAAAAGCCTAAGAAGCCAAAAGTTGAAATAAACATTGGAAGTGAACATATAAAGAAAATAGAAGTAAGAATAATTATTGTTCTGGTTGGGCAAGGGGATTTCAAAATGAAAGTTCTATGCCAATGGCTATGAGCGAACTTAATTTATTTTCTAAATATATTCTAAAAGTGAACTTATACGAGTACTCGTAACATAAGGTCCCTTCCGAGAACCACTTATACTATATTATTATACAGGTGTTTGAGGACTGCTCCCGAAGACAAAAACTGGTGACAGTAGTTATGACACCTTTGATGATGAGACGGGAAAAAATTCGATCCTGACTATAAAAAAATCATATTTTAAAATAATTATCCTACTGACTAGTCCTTTTGTGGAATTTAAAAACTCTAATTTGCGTTTCATTGCTGGTTTTTTTTTCAGTTTTTTTTTATGAAGTTATCGTTTTATTTAGATGTACTCGTACAAACATTGTGGAGCGTAAATAACTCTAAAAAATGTTTTAAAGATATGACTTTTTTATAGTCGGGATCAAATTTTTTTCCGTCCCATCATCAAAGGTGTCATAACTACTATCACCAGTTTTCGTTTTCAGGAGCAGTCGAAAAACACCCGGTATAGCCTAATATAATAATTATGTACTGTTATTCCTACGTAAATGTGTTATAAATTCATTTTAGCAAGGGTTTTGTAGAAATTTATAGTGGCAACCTGTGCCAATCTGATTATACATTTAGTTTAAAACTGTTAACTTTAAAAATATAAGCTGTCTTGTGACAATTTTTAATACAAAAGTGATCTATCAATAAACAGCAGAAATTATATTAACAGGTTTGGTGGTGCTCTCTGTGCCGCACCTACCTGCCGCGAGCTGAGGCAGGGAGCGGTGAAGAGGCTGAGACTCTTCGAAGGCACTGTCGCCTGCGCATCCATCTGCGCCATTACGTGCAGCACCGCGACACGCGCACTCTACGGAAACAGGCCGAGCGCATACACCGCCAATTACACCGCCACACGGGTACATATCTCACGCTGCTAAGTTGCGTCTTAACTTCTTCTTGGGGACATAAACTGTTTTCTACATACTTCTTCAATTTTATACTGCCACTAGGAATTGGTTAGAGAATATGTGATTTGAATAAAAGTATCCTTTGCAAACCAATTCTATTTTTTACAGAAGAAGAAAAGGATAATGCAACTGAAGAACTTTCTGAAGGCAAGGTAAAACAAGAAAAACCTGAACAACCAGGAGAGAAAAAGGGACTAGAAAATGGTACTGACTCTATCAATGCTTCGGGTAAGGGTCTATCCAATTTTAAATTACAAATGCTACAAAACCTATTGTTTGTTGATTCACAGTTTGTATTTTTTTTTATTTGGTTCCTCGATTTGAAATTAGTTTTTCACAGAGTCCTCCTTGCAAATACTGTTGAATTCCCAATCAGTTCTTAGTATTTGCAATGGTAAATATGGAATATTTATTTAGTTCATTGAGGTTGCTAAACTTTGCAATATTTTGATCAAAACTAAAGGGCTTAAATTTTAAAATTTTATTAATATAGAATCACTATTCCTTCAAGGTAATGAAGATAAATTATGGGCTGATGTCGACAAAGATATAGGAGAACTGTTACGAGAGGTGGATCCTCAAGGCAATGAAGCAAGTGATGATGAGGAGGATCTTGGAAGGTATCGTAATATGTCAGGCATTGTTTAAATTTGTTACCTATTCTCAAGGGCAGCCTACAGTCGGCATTGACTTACTCGGGAGAAACAATAAATAGAGAAAAGAAGAATTTTTTTTTTTAAATATTTTTCTATTAAATAAGTAAAGTTGATGAAAATGAAATTTAATTTTACTCAAAATTTCAGTCATTTTATTAATATATTAAGAAGCTTTTGAGCTAATGCTCTGTGAACAACTAAATAAAATTATTCATTTCATCATGTTTACTGTTGTTAATATGTTACGTTTATTTAAAAATTCTTCTCAAGCGTAACAGAAATATTTGATGTCGAGTAATTATAATTATGGTGTTAATAAACCTTCTAATTTTCAGATACGACAAATTTCGTAAAAGTGACAAAAACAAACCTGGCAATGAAGAAGAAAACAAGTCAAAAGTAGCAGTTGCGGCTGACGAAAAGGCTACTGTCGATGCGAATACTTCTGCTTAATATTTTTATTATAATAATACAGTATCTATAGCAATAATAATATTACAATTTTGTAGAATAGTCTACATTACCTACTTGTATGGCGTTATTAGACATTAAAGTTAATATGCTAAGATTTCTTTTAATGTGCACATCGTTTATACCCATATGCATAGTAATTAATCTCGTACGTATATTAATACAACAAATACTATATAAGCCTGTCTTAATTTATACAATTATGCAATGTGAATAATACTTGCCATAAATATAATGAACTCTGTGGTAAGTACAATTTTCGATTCTTATTCGCGTAGCGTACTATTAAAATCCTTGTGTTAGTTAGTGCCTTTAGAGACTTATACAGGTATGAGAAATATTAAAAAATTTGTTACCGGTTCATATAAGGAAAAGCTAGGAAATGTAAGCTTTCAGTATTTAAATTTCCAAATATTGGTATTTATAGTTGCATTGATGAATAATTGATGCTGCTCTATGGCTGTAATTTTACCTACCATCATACTTGTACGTATATATAGACAAAAAGAAATCGAATAAGTGAGTCAGGCACAAAATAATAAGCACTGTTGATTTTGCGCTTTAGCCTGTTCTTATCTCGGCTAGCGCTTAATACTAATTTGTGCTAGCTATAGGACGATTCTAAAGCAAATGTGTTTCTATATATCATTTCGAGGATTCTCCAACTGATTTTAGAATGTTAATCTTATTATTGATGATCCATTATGATGAAATATTTACTTTCGTATTAAACTAAATGGTGTAACATATTATCGATAATTTTATATAATTTAAAAACGTTAATGATTACGATTGAATTAATTAGTAAACTTAGTCATTTGTTGATATCTAAGAAAAGTTGAAGTCGTACTCCGTGACGAAAAATAATTGTAATTATGGAATCGGTTGTTTCTGATATACCACTTTAAATAAAATTATCTTAATAGAAATGTATTTATTATTTTTAAATTAATAATTTGTACTTCCCACATCCACTAATTACGTAACTCGAGAACATTATTTAAAAATATTTTTATTAACATGCGTTGCGTTGCAACATCATACGTAATTGATAGCCGAAAATCACAAATTTTTAAAAATAACTAGGTTACACGTGCAAAGCCGGAGCGGGCTGCTAGTAAACGCATAACAGCTTGAAACAAATGTATTATTTTATAAAAGATGTTAAAAATACCAATTAATAAATAGGTAAACGGCCATTTTTTAATAAATTGTAAAAATATTTTACGTCTTTTACATAAAACATGTCTAAAGCTAAAGCTTGACAACTTATTTTTTGTAATTGTCTTGTTGGTAGTTGTAGAGTTAAACACTAAATTTACGTTTGAAATGTCAAACTACAAGAAATCGGGTATAATCAGGACAAAGATTAATTGAAATTGCTAAAATTTTCGAGTATTATTAATATTTAGTAAATTAGTATAGATATTCAAAAGGAAGAATAGCATATGAAGTATAAACATGCAAAGACTTAAAATAAAAGATACTTTCATTTTAGTAATAATTTACTTTATTGTTCACTTTTTACTTTTAGGTTCTTTAACGGCTGTTGGTACCTTCGTGACATCGTCAGGATTTTCAGCAGCATCCTTCAGCCTCTTGGCTCTGATTCCAACAAGCTTGGCTATGGAGCGGGCCTGTAATAAACATTTTCAATTAGTATATTATATGTTCCTTCTTAATCATCATAGTTATCCCAGATCCATTTTTTTACATATCTAATTTACATATAAGAATATGTAATTTAAATAGTAATAAGTCACAATCAAGGAATGTTTATGAAAGCATTATTGGGTGCAAAGTAAGCTGAAGAAGTTTATCAGGATTGTAGCAGGTGGAAAGCCATAGTTTCTGCCTACCTCTATTGGAAAAAGCCATAATTGTATTTATGTATATAATTTAAATAGTAGCCTGAGTATGTATACACAACATAGTTAAAAATATCAGGATAGATATTAGCATGCTAACACCACAAAACATGAACCATTATTTAACTTTCCAACAAAATATTGCAATGCTCTTGAATATTTTTAATAAACTTTCTGCTATTATACTATTTTTTTTTAATGTTGTAATTATAATATGAAATAATACTCAATCACAGGTTAAACACTTAAATCACATCCTCGTAATTTATTTCTTATTGAAGTTTATATTTTAGATTAGATAAAACTTACCCCTCTTAAATATTGGTATGCCTTGAAGTTCTTCTCGTCTTCTGTAATAACACGAGCAACAGACTTGGGGGCTGGTTGATGCACAGGCATTAGAGGACCACGCAGTTGCTTAGCTACTTTACGTTCCTCCTCATTAGCTTCACCCTTCAGAACCTATTTAGTTTAAATTATTAACATCTATATATAATAAAATAATGCAAGGTGTGATTGATTCTAATTAACTTAGTTACTCCAGATCATTACAATAGTACAGGTAAGTGCTACATAACTATCCAGGTGTAATATTGAAAAAAGGGGATAATGCAATGAAATATTGTTAAAAACTCACATTTCTATTGCTTTTAGTCAGTAGTTGAATAGCTGTATTCAATAAGTATATAGATCAAGTATAACTTAATTATTGTCAAAATATTGAAAGCATTCATGAAACTAAACAAACCTTCTTGCCCTTAGGGAATAAGATAAGTCGTGCGCGGTATTCCTTCAGTCTTTGAACATTAATCTGCAGTGATTCCACAGACTTATTCCGGCGGCGCGGGTCAACAGCTATTCCAATGGTTCTTGCAAATGCTGGGTTCAGACCAGACGCCTGAAAGTAAATTATTTGCTTCTTTAAAATAATTATATAAATTAAAATTTTTAAATTTAAGGTAAATAAGTTGTACTTTTAAGATCATACTTTGAAATGTTTTCATTTAAATGATATAATATAAAGCAACCGTGAACAATTCAAATTTGCTCAACACTGATTCTATTCGAAAATAAATAGTTCAGTAGTAAATACCCTGATTTCTCGAAGAGTAAAACCACGACCGGCACGAACTTTAGTGTGGTATCGAATGGTGGGACACCTGACAACCGGCCTCAGAGGGCCCGCCGCAGGACGTGGAGCAATTGCTTTTGCTTTCTTAATACGGTTTTGCTTTCTACGATGTCTTCTAGCAGGCTGGTTAAACCATGTCTTTACGAATCTTTGCCAATCCTTATGGAAATGGCCATTAGGCACCATATTATTTCCCTTCCCCATCTTGGTTATATCCCTATTTCACCTAAAAAATATCCAAAAATATATTTGGGATCAATTTGAAACGAAAGTCTAGTTTTCTAATATTCACAACACATTCAAAATTAATTTATGATAACAAAAATAAGTAAAGATAAATATTTCACTGACCACAGGGAGAAAACTTCAACTAAAAAGAGTTTTTGATACAACAATACAGACTATACAAACTTATAACAGGTTATAATAAGGAAGAATTTAAATACGCAGATACTAAACTAATACTAAAAGTTAACCGGTAAAATGTTCAAGATCATATTATAAGTTAGATTAATAAAAATGGTATTTAATTACAATTATATTTTATATTTCAAGTCTTAATTAAGCTAGATATAATATAGTATTGGAGATGTTAAATAAAAATAATTATTCTATAATTAAAACCTCATCACTGTTATATCTAAACGCCGCCAAAATACCCATAAGCAAAGAGTTAGACTTGAATATCACCGACGAATCGTTAAAATATAATAGTCGCTAATCCTCAAATTGTTAAAATTACTAACATGTTCCTTTTTTATTTACTGCTTCACTTCGCAGCGCCTAAGTCTGTATTATAGATGGCAGAGATAAAAAAAAATAATCTCACTATGTCTAAGTTCTGTTTAAATTAGTCAAATTATGATGGCGCGTCAGTGGCGTCTAAAGAAATTTTAATGAAAGGGCCAAGTTATTAGAATAAAATGGAGCAATAAACAAGGCAAAAGCTTCAATTTTATTACAACGCACTATTTAAAATACGCTAAAATAATTTTTCAATACTTCATTACTAAATATTACATTAAATCATCAATATGCATATATGTTCACTTTCCACGTTAACAGTCGTAGTGTCGTAACTGAAAAAACGAATATACTTATACAAAAAATTAGGAGACACATAATTTATACAACTCTGTAATCAAATATTAATCCGTTAATTCCGTTTGCAACGACTAGGTGATACACGGTATCTAACTTAGCGCTATACAGGTGGGTTTCTGAAATGTAATGTAATACTGAAACTTAACTTTTTCCAAATTTACCCTTAAAAGATGATAGTTTTTAGGTGTTTCTAACTTTTATACTCTATACTTACTAATCTAAGTCTTAAATAGCTATTGCAACATTCATATTGCTCACACATATGGCACATACTCATATATAAAAAATACAAAATATTTGTTTACGTTACCTACAAAAAGAGAACATTTTCAGTGGTCGTTGAACGATGTCAATGTCAAATCTAGATTAAAATTGCTGTCAAAATTGGGAAACAACTTATAGCTTATCTTCGGTAATAGTGCTCACACTTCACAGTTTTAAGTTAATCACATTTTAACTGAGTATTTCTTACGGCTTTAATTAAATAAAAAATAAAAATGGAGGACAATAAAGTAACACAAACAATTGAAAATCAAACTGTTATTGATGAGAAAAATTCTAAGAAAAAGAATAAGAACAAAAAGAAGCGTAGCGATGATGGGGATCATCAAGCGCCGGGTTCCACCGACGGTACAGTTGCGCTTCCTAACTCTACTGATATTCAACAAAATATTTCTATGAAAGATCTTAAAATGGCTATGGAAGTGTTTAATTTACAACAAAAACCCGCGAAAACTACTGAAGAAGCATTACATAAATCATACCAATTTTGGTCTACTCAGCCTGTCCCTAAAATGGATGAAAAAATTATATCCAATGAACCTATAGAGGGACCTAAATCGACCGAAGAAATAAGACAAGAACCTTATACACTACCTGATGGATTTCAATGGGATACCTTAAATTTAAATGAACCTTTAGTATTAAAGGAACTATATACATTGCTTAACGAAAATTATGTGGAGGACGATGATTGTATGTTTCGTTTTGATTACCAAACAGAGTTTTTAAAGTGGGCATTACAGCCACCAGGTTGGAAAATGAATTGGCACTGTGGGGTTCGTGTTGTGAAATCTGGCCGTCTAGTTGGATTTATTTCAGCAATTCCAGCTCAGTTGAGAATTTATGACCATGTTCAAACAGTAGTAGAAATTAACTTTTTATGTGTTCATAAAAAGCTTCGTGCTAAAAGAGTTGCTCCTGTGCTTATTAGGGAAATAACACGGCGAGTGAACTTAGAAGGTATATTTCAGGGAGTGTACACAGCTGGTATTGTTTTACCAAAACCAATTGGTACATGCCGATACTGGCATCGATCATTAAATCCAAAGAAACTAATTGACATCAAATTTAGTCATCTATCTAGAAATATGACAATGCAAAGAACTCTTAAACTGTTCAAATTACCTGATTTACCAAAAACTCCTGGTTTCCGCAAATTGGAATCTAGAGATTGTGAAAAAGTTGTAAAATTATTAAATGATTATTTGCAAAAATTTGACTTGGTGCCAATATTTTCTGAGGATGATTTTAAGCATTGGTTTACTCCAATATCTGGTATTGTGGATAGTTTTGTTGTAGAGGCTCCAAATGGTTCAATTACTGATTTTGTTAGCTACTATACACTACCATCTACTGTTGTGTATCATCCACTTCATAAAACACTTAAAGCTGCATATTCATTCTACAATGTTTCTACAATAACACCATGGGTTGATTTAATGCTTGATGCACTGATAACAGCGAAAAATTCGGGATTTGATGTCTTCAATGCTTTAGATCTGATGGATAATAAGGAATTCTTAGAACCTCTGAAATTTGGTATTGGTGATGGAAATTTGCAATACTATTTATATAACTGGCGATGTCCCAGTTTAGTTCCTAATAAAATTGGTTTAGTTCTTCAATAACCTTTGTTATTAACAATATTATGTTTTATTTATGTCTTAAATATGTTAGCCATTGCTTTATTTTTCACATTGTAGTGTTTTTATGGATGGAAATATAGCTTTAGTTAACAATGTTTGTTTTTTTTATGAAGTACTTATAACCATATTAAATTTCATGATTAGTAGTCTTTGTCATAACTTGTTTTTAATTGTTCAGAATTTATGATGGGGTTGTTTCAATAAATAGGCTGATAAAGTATTCAAATAATTAATAGTAATTTGAAAAGATTACATAGATTTCACAATAAAATTGCAAATGTTTGTATTGAGATAGATAGGTAATTTAAAACTAAAACAAAGTATTTAATGTAATTAATCAGAAAGCAAGTAGACTCTTTCCAGAACTTATCTATTATTATTTTATACCTTTTATTTAATAATGTTACTCATGTATTTTGTGACTTGGAAAGTTATACTTGGTGATTTGAAGCTAAAATTAGATCACAATAACTAATAAAGATGAAATAATACGATAATAACAATTTGTGGCACCTAAAACGGGCATGGATTGCAGATTCCATTTTATCAGTGTCAATCTTACTGTATATGCTCAATTGCTTTTATCAAATATTTTCTACGATGGTTTTTTCTATGTAAAGTGAAAAAAAATTACATAGTAGCATTGTAATGCCGAATACAAAAATTTTAATTCGAATTATGATGTATGAGTCAACACGTCGAATACTGATTCACTAAGGCTCCAATAAAAATAAATTACAAGAAGATAGTTCTTAATTCGTGTAAGACAGGCCTGATTAGAATGTTATTTCTTTTTTGAACTTGTATATTAAGTATAGATATGTAGGCTCTGACCAACAAAAACTCGAAATATAAATATGTAAAGTATATGCTTATAATCGAGATATACTATAATTTTTTTGTTTCGGTAACGGCAACACCAATTTTGACAATTCTCTAACGATAAGTTATTTAAATAATACTTTAATAATTATCGTCATACATAAAGTTGATGCTGGAGGCACTGCAAATATAATTAAGACTTAGCAATATTGAAAACGTGGTATAAGTTTAATTCTAATTAAGTAGTAAACTAATAAAATAAGTTTACAGTAACTTTAATAAAGCTAATTTTTTTGGTATTATGTAGTGGGAGATGATTTTTTTGCTTGTTTAAAAAACCAGATGACAATTTTTCGAATAAAAATAAATCATATAGAATATGGCCAAAATAAATTAATTTGTTAATAAACTTTGCAATAACTCTCATCACCGGTATCATATAACACTATTCCATTGTAAACATTAAATATAATTTAGCTTATCGCCAATAAAGAAAACCTTATTCCTAGAAAAATAATATACAGTATTATTTTTAACCTACAGCTTACTGGTAATCAACCCTACTCATATACTTTGCATGTAATTATTCTGATTAAAGAGCTTTGCCAATTAAAAAAAAGTAAAATAGGTAAAATAGGCGAAATAGGAATTAACACTGAATAGGAAATTGAAAGAAAACACAAATATTATTTCAGAGAATATAATATGGAACAACTGAATACATATGGTCAGTTACATTGGCGACCATGTTTTCAATACAAGGTAGATAAATATCCAATGTAAACCTGACAGAGAAAATAAAAAAATACATTGCAAGAACAAAAGCCAACTCCATATAAGAAAACAAAGTGAACTTTAAAGACTTAACTTAAATAGAACTTCTTGGTCAAAGTAGAAAGTTTAGTGCCCAGTAATAATAATATTATAATGCCATAATATATATAATATATATAAATGTTGACAGTTGCAATGTTTTTGTTTGCAGATGCACTTCCAGTATGTTATATTATTAAAGTATATATTTTGGAATTGTGCACTACATATTTTTTATTTATTTTACAATTTTTATTTAAGTATTTTTTATGATCGGGACTCTTTACATTACCATGTAAAAAGCGAAAAAAAAAGAAATTATAGAAAATAAAATAGCTCTGATATGAGCAAGAAATTACTCTTTCTTTGTGGCTTGCTGTTTAGCTTGGTGAGCTTGCAAAACAGCAACAGCCTCATCTACCTTTGCTTTAAGGGACTCTCCATGTTCCAACATGTGAAGAAGCTCAGAATTATCAATCTCCAAAAGCATACCAGTAATTTTCCCAGCTAAGTCGGGATGCATTCGTTGAATCAATGGGAAGAGACGTTCACCCAGCATTTGTTTTTGTTCTTGTAATGGAGCAGCAGCCAACATAGTAGCAGTTAGTGGTTCTTGTCCCTGAATATGGACTGCTGGTTGTGGAGCAGGAGGATTTCGCATATTAGATGTATATTTATATCCTGCTGGGCGACCGCTAGTGACTATAGGAGCACGGATAGATGTTGCAGCAGGAACACCTTGTTGACCCGTTATAGGTCTAGCGCCTAATGATGTACGCAATGTAGTTTGTGTAGGACCTCGAGGAGCTGGACGGAATGGTGCTTGCATGTTTGGATAAGCAGAAGCAGCGGTCTGGGTGCTAGGTCTTACAGGTGGTTGTGTCCAGCGGGGTGATGGTCTTATTTGAGTCATTTGAGCTGGACCATAGAACCTCTGTGCAGGAGGTATAGTTGGAACGAAGTAACCACCAGCACTACCAGGTTGGAATATTTGTCCCATTTGCTGCATTCTCATACTTGCCATACGTTGCATGTATTGAGAAGTTAAATGCGCTTTACGATCTTCTTTCCTTTGAGCTAAAGCTACATAAAGTGGTTTAGTACCAACAATACGTCCATTCATTTCAGTAACAGCTTTAGTAGCCTCCTCGGGTGAGGAGAAACATACAAACCCAAATCCTTTGCTGCGTCCATCTTCTAGCATTACCTGTAGCAGAGTAAAAACAATTTAATAAGAATAAAATAAACTTACATTAATTATTGAGGACACATTAGAAAAAGAAAACCCACTTAAACTCAAATCAAACAAATACCTTAGCTGAGGTTATTGTTCCAAACGGAGCAAATTCTTTACGTAGCCTTTCATCATCAATGGTGTCATCCAAATTTTTAACATATAGATTTACTCCCTGATAACGGGTTAGCCGTTCTGACTTCAATTGTTCAAATTTACGTTTAAGTTCCTTTTGGCGCTCTGCTTTTTTTTGAGCCCTACCAACATACAACAGCTTGCCCTCAACTAGTTCTTTACCATTAAGCTCCATACAAGCTCTTTCAGCAGCATCAGGGTCTTCGAAAGCAACAAATCCAAAACATCTAGAAGCGCCATCATCTTTATACATCACTTTATGGCTAGTGATGCGTCCATATTTTTCAAACATTTCTTTTAACATTTCATCAGAAAAGTCATCTCCAAAATTCTTTACATATACATTAGTAAAAAGTTTTGCTTTCTCACCCAGTTCCTTTTCGCGTTCCTTACGAGGGATAAATCTACCAACATAAACTTTCTTTCCATTAAGCAACATCCCATTAACTTTATCAATAGACTTGTTAGCTGCTTCTTCAGTTTCAAAATGAACAAAACCATAACCCTTGGAAGTCCCATTCTCATCTTGGGCTACTTTACAGCTTAATATATTACCAAAGGCAGAAAAAGTATCATACATAGCCTTATTGTCAATGGATTTATCAAGATTTTTAATAAAAACATTTCCCACGCCTGACTTACGTAGAGAAGGGTCACGCTGAGACCACATAATTCTTATGGGCCTCCCCTTTATCATATCAAAGTTCATGCTATCCAAAGCTCTCTCAGCTATAACAAGAAACATAGAATTTTATAAATATCCATAGAACAAGCTTCCTATATAAGTTACAGTATATAGTATATATGTATATTGAGTAAGATGTTTACAACATGTCTTACAACAGTGCAATAGAACTATGTATTGCATTATTTTTTACAATCTATTTTATGTCTTTAAATTAGTAATTACTTTAAGTCAATTCTTTTCGTCATTACTACACAATAACGATTCTTGCTAACC
The DNA here is from genome assembly GCA_025727935.1 of Hebomoia glaucippe. Lineage (NCBI taxonomy): Eukaryota > Metazoa > Arthropoda > Insecta > Lepidoptera > Pieridae > Hebomoia > Hebomoia glaucippe. The sequence goes on from JAOSYY010000003.1 coordinate 4,475,254, forward strand.
TTGCTAGATCATTGTCTTTTTACACTACAATATATTTTTATGACGACATAGTCTTTCGAGATAAGCACATAGAAAGGAAAATTTAAGAAACATAACACATAACCAAAAAATATGTTTACTTACCATCTGCTGGCTGCTGGAAATTAACATAAGCGTATCCGAGAGACCTACGAGTAATCATATCGCGACAAACACGAATAGAGAGGACTGGACCCGCGGTTGAAAATTTCTCAAACAACATGGCCTCGGTAATATCAGAGTGCAAATCTCCTACATACAGAGATGCCATTGGGTAACTAGGTGGCCCAGGATTCATTGTGATTAATTTATTGGAACCGTTAAAAATATAACATTAATAAGTTTCTAGTGTTACAAGCAACTTCACTTTCTCTTTACGATTATCTATCGCATTCCTTAGACCACGTTGCACGCTTACGTTCACTAACTTATAACTGAACGATTCCCGTTTATTTTTATATAATTTTACTATTTTTTTGGATTTTTGTAAATTTTGTAATTTTTTTTATATTTTAGAACAATATTTCACGAAATTGTGAAGATTGTGTGACCTATTTCGAGGGACCACACAACCTCACGTGAACACACCTTGCTCACCAAAGGAAAGGTGACGTTTTCGTAAAAGCAAAAAACAAGATGGCATACTAGGTTATGACATACAAATTTCCGATCTTGTTTTTGTCAATGGTATTACGTAGTAATCTGTTGTCTTTGCTTTTTCCTGTTTAATATAATATTTATATCGGGCGCTTTCCAATAACAGACGCGGAAGAACTCTGCGTTACACTGCTGAACACTACCAGCCTAATGCCTATGATAAGAGCCTTAAATGCAACAGTGTAGTCTTCCAAAAACGATACTAGAGTGAGTTTTCATCATTCTTAATTTTTATATAATTTATAAACATACGGAAAACAACAATTATTATATGATGCATTAGAATTTCAAATGAAATGAAAATGAAAATTCATTATGTTGCTATTTACTTAAATTGCTTGATGTGGATATCATTGCTCAGAAATAAAAAAAAATAATAAATTTTTGCCAGAGAGAAATTTTTTTCGTTTTTTGTTTTGGTAACACTCTGTAAAACGCCACTTAATACAACTTTTTTTAATGGAGAACAGTGTACTATCGTGTCCTTCAGTGTTATGGATAGAAAGTACAAAATTTTACACAGTATTACACAGCATCACTTTTTGTGTAGATGGAAATCACTCATAATTTAAAAAGGTTTTTCATATAAATTGGTATCAATCCTTAGTAAATAATAAGTTTTAGACTATATATAATGCGACTCACGTGCACACAATTCCAACGTGGGTTATAATTTAAATGGGATGTTAATTTAGTTTTCAAGTATCTTATATTAGTAATTATATTAATTAATTTAGTGTTTTATTAATTTAGTAACATTTTTTAGTTGATATAATTATTTTAGAAGTGGTCAGTTGTGTAATGCGTTGTTGTAATTAAAATTTTCTCAATATTTTCCTATTGTAAAACAGGGCCATCCCCAGGTTTGCTAGATAAATTAGGTTAATTTGCGTGAAGAGTGATATGGGATGTGAGAATTTTTGGGTTGTTGGACGATAGTAAGAAATGGAAGACCAATGCTTGGTTACGCCGGGATCAACTAAAGGGATACGTTTGCAGAAAATAAAAAGCTTTAAATGGGCTTAACATTCTAAGCAGCTACGCAGACTCCAATGCTACTCTGTATTGACATTTGAAAATGTCACATTATACAACAACTTTTCAATTTCAATTTTCGACTTACCTGCTAGATACTACGTTGTACTTACGTAGAGCTACCTAATTCTAAGTAATTTATATGACTGCCGTCAGTGTCAACGATAAAATTTTATGAAAAGGTGTTCAACGAATTTAAGTAATATAGTAGAAATCGAAGTAGGTAAAATAAAAATGCTTTTTATAGTTTGGAATAGATGAGTGAAGGATTTCGTTAATATTTTAAATTATAAAATTTGACACCCAGTATTTCGTATACAAGACTTAATAATTAGGAATAATAACTACGATATGATTTCTAATTCATACAATTTGAGGAAATAATTCATTAAAATTTTTATTCCAGGTACATTTGTAACCATTTCAGTGCTATAGTGTTACCGTCATGTGAAAATTTGTATATAAATTATAATAGGTACATTGTGAAGACGTGGTGCAAAACAAGACGAACTTTCTCACAGGTACTCGGGTACGTAGATTTGCAGTTTTAATTTTTTTAGATTATATAAGTTTTTAACTATTTAATATGTTACCACCTCATAAAATTTGAACATTGCTATAAACTAAATAATAAATACAATTCGCGAAGTTTGCACTCGTAAGAGGCGTGATGTATATAGCAAGTAATAGGTAGTAAGTGCATTTCGATTAATTATAACATTACTCACAGTGTTATGACTTGTTATTAAAATAAATAATATTTTTTAAAAGTGCCTTTTAAACATATTCAATTTAATTATAATTGTTATCAGATAATTTTCTGCAACTATATTCTGTCCCAATTTTAATAAATAAATTGTTATTAGAAGTTCAAAAAACATTTTTACAAATATGCTATTCACAAACTTTTTGAAAAGCCATCATATTAAGGTTTTACTATAATAAGTTTTAGGTTAAAAAGTACTCTTTTTGTGAAATTTTTATTGTTAGATTTTAAATTTCAGATTGCTACAATGGCTGATAAGGAACAAGTTATTCAAGCATTGCGTGCCACTTTAATTTCAGTTAAAGGAGCACTTACATTTAAAGAGTGTAATCGTTAGTATTTTTAATTTTTTAACTAGGACTAAAACAGTACAGACAATTTTGTGATAATGATTTAATTTCATCCAGGTGATTATAAAGAATTGCAAGGAGAATGGATACCATATAAAAAGTTGGGTTATCCAACTCTTGAAAAATTGTTCCAAGATGTTCCTGGTTTTAAAATAAAAGAGATAAATGGGGAATGGTATGTTGATGCTATAGCTAGCCAAGAGACTCAGCATATAGCGTCAATGGTAGCTCGTCAAAAATCTAATAAAAAACCAGCAAAACTAAACTTTCCAGTAAGTTATTTTTTTAATGCAAATTCTGTTTAATATACTAAATACAAATTTAAAATGGTGTATATATATTTGGTCACTGATTAATGTGATATTTCTGAGTTTTTTATATAATACATTTCTTTTTGTAGAGCCGCTTCCCAAGGAAACAAGGATCATGGCGAAAACCATCATCAGTGTCAAATCACCCGTCTAATTATAATAATCCATGTTCTAAACAGTATTACAGAGTTAAAACAAACACCTATAATAATAACAATAATGGTTACAATGGCAAGGTAATATATGCCTTACTATTATTGTGATTTCTTTGATAAAGTCTTGTAAATAGTTTTTCTTTGTTTTAGTTAAACAAATATAATAAAATGAACGAAACGAAGACGAATACATATCAAAATTCGAAAACCACTTTAACAAGAACGATAAGCGATAATGCAGAAAAAAGTATTACAAATATTAAGAGTTATATTCCTTCTCAAACAAGTCGTGACAGTGTTACTAGTGACGAGGTTATATGTTATATATATTATTAATTATAAGATCCATTTACTGTCTGTTCACCTTAGAAAAATTCATTTAAACACATTTCATGGTATATCACTTTTAAAATGTATAGGTTTGTGGTTTCTAATGATTTTTTACTATGTGAAAATATGTTGATATATTTGTTATAAAACTTGTGCCCCCAAAAAATAGGATATATTGCAATTTATCTAAATAGACAAATTGAAGAGTAAAGAGTATTTATACCATAGTAGTTTTCAGTTGTGTAGTTAATTTTGAATTTTAACCTTTTACAGTATAAGCATTCCACAAGAAATGAGAAAGAGACTGAATATAGGAGCTCTGGTAAAACTTCAGCTTCACAAAGACTATCAAATTTCAGAGATAGACTGAATACTGATCTGATTCCACTACAATTGCCAGCTAATATTGAGCAATATGATAAGAGAGAATATCTGGTAATTGTAGTTCTTTGATTGATTGATTATCAACCACTTGCTTGTGATTTCTTATCTATTATGTATTTTATGTTTTACTTTATGTGATTTAGGAAAGTAGTCGCCCTGTGTCACATGTAGTACCACCATTATATGAGTTAGAAACTCCACCAAATTCTACATCATTTGTTGTAAAACTGGAATGGACATGCAAGAAGTTAGGTCTGCCACCACCAGTGTTTACAGTACGTGTTCTAGGACCTATACGTGGTCCAGTAAGCTATGCCTGCACAGTCAAGGTGAAAAATAGACCCTATGATTTTTTTTGCTTACTTAATTGTACATATATGATTTTATTTAAATTATTGTTATGATATTTGTCACAGGTTGGAAGTTACCAAGTATCATCATACCCAGAGTCTTCACCTTCAGAGGATTTAGTGAAAGAAGTTGTTTCAGAGAAATTACTTCAAAGTATCCAAAGTACTGAATCTTGTGGGTTGACCACTTCTTCCAATAGCAAAGCAATAGCTGGAGTCATAGATCTTGTCTCTGTAAAGGATGCCGGTCTTTTTACTAGCCATATTCCGCATTTGTACAGGTCAGTATTATATTATGGAGATTTCCTGTCACAGTGTTTTAGATGTCTATGATAATTGATGTCAATTCTTAGGGAGAAATATAAGGAAAATCTACCTAATAATTGGTTGGAATTAGTGGAGACTTGTCCGCAGATCAAAAAGGATAGTGTTATATATGGACTTCTTATTCTATTACCTAATAAGGGGGTAGGTTGCCTTTATTGTTTTCACTTATCATTACTTACAGTAATTTATAAAGTATGTTTTATGAACAATTACTTTTTCATGTATTGAGGACACAAATTCATCTATGATGGGAAATCTCACACTTGAAGACACCATAGATAGTGATTTACCACCACTACAATTTCCTGAAGATGATTTTTGGAATGTGTATATTACAGTTGCTAACTCTAGTATAGAAATTTGGCTAAGAATAATCGGTTCGGAATATAGTGTAAGTGTTATAGCAATATTTGTATAATTAAGATTGACATAGATATTAAATAAAAATATTTTCTAGGAAGCTTTCGAAGTTCTCCTTGCTGAAATGGCTAAATATTATGAGTATTCTGGCACCAATGTTGACAAGTCTATGCTAATTAAAAATGCTTGGTAAGTATTGTCTCTCCTTCTTAATAGTTAATAATATCGTATATAATTATAATTACTGTTAATTGCAAGGTATGCAGTTAATTTGGATGATGGTGGTTGGCAACGGGCCAAAATCTTGGAGATCCAGGATGATACAGCGACAGTATTTTTAGGAGATCATGGAGATGATGATGTTGTATATTTAAACAACATTAAGATACTCGAACCGCAGTTTAGAAAATTAGCAGCTCAAGTAAGAACCGTTTTGTACTAAATTACTACAGTCCCACATCAGTTTTGCGTTTTGTAAGAATGCTTTATTTCTCGTCAGAAATTATGTATATAGGCTCATATGTCGCTCAACATATTTTATATATATTACATTATATTATTTTAGGTTTTTATCCTCATTTCTTAATTCAATTAGTAAAGTTAATCTAGGAAGCCATTGATATTCTTGGATTACAATAGCAGAAATAAGCGTAACAGATAGTTATTAAAAATTAAATAACACTTATCCATGACATACTTTCCATAAAGGTTTAGCGACTAGAATTTGATTCATAAAGATTTTGAAAATCCTTAATTTTGACGGACGTAGTATGCATTCGTTGCTAATGAGCCTTTATTAAGTTTATCCGTCAAAATAAATACATAGAATAAAACATAATAGATAGGATCTAGCACAATGCTTTAGAACACTAGAAGTTAATAGAACTTGACTTTAACCTATGTTTCTACAAATGTTTTATGAATATTAATCGGTAGTTATGATAACATCAAGCCGGTTATTGTTTTCACATAGCACTTTGGGGTGAAGATCACTAAGGGCAACAACAGCTCTGTGAAAAAAATTTGGTACTATCCATTCTGTAATATATAAAATTCTCGTGTCACAATGTTCGTTCCCATACTCCTCCCAAACGGCTCGACCAGATCTTATGAAATGACAACATCTATTTTTCATCCCCAAAATGTTATGGGTGGTCCACGACTAAATTTTTGTTTTTATTTTTTTTCGGACAAAATTTTTTCTTTTTATTTTTTTATGATACAGCGTGTAAAATACATATAACCCCAAATTTTCCTCTTTCTACCATCAAGCCCTATTTTTTAAACACGATATATGTATTTATGTGGCAAAACGACGTTTGCGGGGTCAGCTAGTTAATATATATAATATTGGCAGTGTTGGTTATTTAATAGGCGATCCTGTGTCGGCTGGAGGGCGCAGAGGAGTTGTCGGCGAGTACGATGGGTGCAGAGTTGGTGGCGCGGCGGTTACCTGGCGAAGTGCTCGTGGCTGCTCCGGGACCTCGCACCGACCCTGCCGATCCGGCTGTGGCACTGGTTCTCTACGACACTTCCACACAACGTGATCTCAATCTTAATAAGGAGATGGTTCATGACTTCTGCATCGCCGGAGCGTTCACACTTACTCAGGTATATTCATAATATTGTCAAAATTACATCAAGCATATACTTGAATATTTTTCTTTTAATATATAACGTTAGGTTGTAAGCTACCATCGACGATATTAGCGGCTCCAAAGGTAAGGACTTCTTTGATGATACACAAAACATTGGTATATTATATAACAACTAATCATGAAATGCCTCGTGGTTATCCCAGTAAATAGACTAATATTGTTAGATTAAGTATATGCTTTTGAGAAAAATGATAAGAAGGTAAAAATAAATCTGTTATAGACTTTTTGCGACGTGGAGGTCGGTTGTGTATCCGAGGAAGGCCGCGTGTGGGTGTCTCGTGCGGGCGGCGCCGCTGTGGTACGTGACGCTCTCGCGCTGCTGACGTCTGGACCGTACCGCCGTCCCCTTCCCGCTGCGCCTCAAGCACCTCCCCCTACAGCTGGAGCCCTTTACATTGTGCGCACGCTTGCCGGTGATTGGTAAGTTCTACTTACACCGTTTTCACGATCTATTTTATCTTTCTATTCATATTTCAAGTGAAAAATGAGAATACTCGGTACCTAAAATAAACCGACATCTTATTCACTAATTCCTATTTCAATAGTTCCTTCCTTTGCCGTGTACTACGGTGAACAAAATAAGAATCCTGGTTGGAAAGCTAAGCACATAATTTACCACCGCAATGAGGTTGTCTCGTGTTCAGGGTGCGATGCACGATCATCAGCGGACTCGATGGAGAGGGAACGGTGCGCACGATGTTGGTTGACAGCGGGCTAATCCTGCGAGCGCCTCTATCCTCACTAGTGCCTTTGGTAAACTTTTCACCGGCACTCAACAGTTACCCCTATCAGGTAGCCTAGACGACCATATATATTTGATGTTTTTTTCACTTTATACTTAACATAGTTAAAAAGCGAATGAATACTGAAGTGACGGTAGATGGAAGGGGTTATGAAGTGATTGAATATTTTTTTGCCCTAACAGGTGTTATAAAGATAAAAAAAAGATACTGTTGATTTATAATGGTTGTATATACTTACTACATCTCAGATTCTTTACTCCTGTCAGTCCATAGTTATAAAAACCGTATCATTTAATTTGTATTTATAATTATAACATAATTCATACTTTGTCTGAGGATCGATTTGATAGCTAGGTTTATAATTGTCTTATTGACATGAGAGTATGTATGTAGGCGGTTCAAGTTCGGCTTGGTGAGGCAGAGCGAGTGGCCAGCGCGATGGTAGATCGGCTGCGAGAGCTACTTCTGGGTGTGCGCGTGCTATGCCGCGTGCAACCGTCGGCCACGCCCACGTCGTCGCCTCATGTCGAGCTGTTTGTACGAACCGGCTCCCCGAAAATGCTCGTTTGTGTCAACACTTCAATAATCACGGAATACGACTTGCAACAACAGTGAGCATTTGAGAAAACCGTCTCTTTACATAATTTTAATTAAATATAACATTACACATTTAATCTCTTGTATAATGAATGGACCGCCAAATTTAAGTTAACGCAGCCATTCTGAACAATTATTTTGTGCATTACTTTAAGACGGAGATAAACTGAAGCTTTTCTATTACAATAACATATAGATTTGAACAAATTTGAGACTGACAATATGACAATTAGTTTATTTATTATTAGCTTTGGTATAGGAAATTTGTTGATTACTTTTTGATCCAATTGTTTAGGATAATTTTAACGAGTCTATTTGACCTTCAAAGAAGACTTCTTTCGCAAAGCCAGTCGTTATTTTAAAATTCTGAAATAACAATTAATACATTCCTCAGTTACACGAAATTTTTATTGATTGTTCCTCATTCTCGACTATCGATAATGCCAAAAAAGTAATTCGTTAGCGTAGGTCACGTTTTCATCAATAACGGTTGATTAAAAAAGTATTTCTAGATGATTTCCAATTTTTAATATAACATAATTAAGGAGATTCGTTTTCATAACAACATTCCGGCTATGATTGTTCGAATGACCTGTAATTGGAGCGTGACCGCTGAGTGCTACTTTCACTGCAATTACGTTTTGTTCGGCATGATTAATATTTTTATCGAATTTGCACTACTAACTGTAGCAAATAGTTACGTTTTATGTATAGATATGGGAACACATATAAATAAAACAGACGTGTTTGCAATATTAAAAAAAAAAAACAATTCTTTTCTTAATGCATATAAAAGTTTATTGTCATTTTATATAGTCAGACCCGCTTGCTTTTGGCTCATCCCGGCGAATCTGTAAAATTGCAATATCCAAAATCAATTATGACCTCACTTTGACTTGCTAGTAAAAAGTAATTTAAGCTATTTATTTTCAACATCATCGCCATAAAGCACCGTCACTTATATATGAATATAACTGCGGAGTACTGCTAATAATAATTTTCTTTAAAAGTGATGTATATAGTTGACGAGGGTAAAACCGCGGGACACCTGCGTTTACCGTACATAAAGCGATTCTTTTAAATATGTGTTGGTTAAACCAATGACAATATAAAAATTGAATTTATTTATTTCATAATTTTATGAAAAATTTCTAGTGGCAAGTTACAAGATGAAGACAAAGAAAAAGAGATTACGAACCACGTGGAAGCATTCAGTAAAAAAAAAGAGCGTATATTCCGCACTTGTTCGGGCGGTGGTAGCGTGGGGGCGCCTGCAGCAGCCGGCGACGAGAAGCCCCGAGTTCTGCCGCCGCCTGCCCTTCCTGCTGTCGGACAATGTATCGACGTCCACATCGCTATGGCTGCTAGTCCTTGGAACTTTGTAGTAAGGATATTTTATTCTATTAGGAACTAAACCGAATAATTTCATGAGAAGTGGAAGTAAATCAGTTAAATAAAATACACCTTTATAATAAAATTCCAACGCACTAAATATTATCGTCATCTCAGTCCGTTTAGGTCACAGTTAGGCCTCCTCCAAAGATTGCCAGAACGACTGAATTATTATATTGTTTTGTTACAATAGACTTTATAATATACAAAATTAATATATTAACCCAACGTTTCCACTTAGTAATATCTTAAAGCCAAGGTAAAGTCTGATTTTCAGATCTAAACCACAATGTAACTTATATGAATTTAATTTAATTCTTGTAATAGGTCTAAGGTATTTTTTATATGCCATCAAATTAAATGAAACATTTACCTACTGAGACATGTGACTTAGACGATTTCAGACACTGAATGTGATAAGCAAAATGTATTTTATCAAAAGAAAAACATATAACGCTTTTATGTAGCTTGTATTAATTTTATTCCTCAAAAAATAACATTCTGAGGGGCTTATTACATGATAAGAGACGTCTAAAAAGTAAACTCGAAGGACTATGTTTTATTATTTAAAAAATGTATGTAATGTTAATATATTCGTTGCGCAGTTTGTAAGGTATTTTTTACATGTAGGTGCAGCCAAATTGTACTAGACACACTCTACAAACGATGATGGCGAAGCTACAAATAGAATGTGCAAAGTTGTCGGATGAAGAGGCGCCAAAAAATCCAGCAAGCGGTGAACTATACACTGCCTATTACGACAAAGACTCATCCTGGTATAGGTATAGTATATAACGTAATTAAGTCACATAATTCTTTTACATTGTACAACTTATATCTAAATAAACTGTCTGATTCGGATTTTTCACAGGTTTTTCTATAGAATAAACCTATATTTTATAGGTTTCAAATACAATCGAGCTACACTTATTTAATTATAGAAACTTTTAATTATAATAAGGACCACCTATGGACTGTTTATTATCAAACTGAAATGCCTGATGGTTGTTTTTAGAGTGATAATAGCGAACATTGTGTCATCGCAAATGGTGTCGGTCTATTTCTGCGACTTTGGCGACCTGGCACTGGTCGCGACGCGGGCGTTGCGTCCCGTGCCTGCAGCCGTCCCTCTGGCGCGCTCCCTGCCGCCCCAGGCGATCAAAGCACGTCTTTTCGGTAAGCATCGCATTAGGTACCGGTAGCCGTCTCTTCATCTTGTAGTATTTATCTAAAATCCGTTACTTTAATAGACATTAATGGTCATTATAATTTTGTCTATATTCTCGAATGTTTCGACATTCTTGAAACCCTGTCTCCATAATCAAAGTCGTACTATATGAGCTTGAATCTGGTATTAAAACTAGTCAAAAGGTTTTTTTTAAAAGTAGCATTAACATTTGAATACCCAATGATTATTAGAAAAAGCGATGTCGGCCACTTCTTAAAATACTCTCCATTGAATTTTCAGATATTTGATAATTGAGATGAATATTTTTATACAGTCTGTTTTATTTTATCATTTAAAGATGTGTGGCCTCTACATCAAGACTGGTCTGTACATGACTGTATTAGGTTCCAAGAATTATGCGTGGAGCAGCAGTTCGTGGGCGTATGTAAGAAGGTCGACAAGGATCCACTAAACCCAAATGAACCGCTCTTAACTCTCGATCTCATAGATACGTCCACTGATGAGGACATTTACTTAAACAAACAACTTGTTGCCGAGGAAAGAGCACGACTTGGATCCGCTTCCGTATCTGATAAATAATCAAAACAATATTATTTTTCCGGAATTTCCCTTTATATGCTTTATTCCAATCTATGCTTTTGCAAGTTAGAGCTAGGCATACTCTTGGTAGATGCAATGTTATAAGAGGAACAGATTTTTTTTTTTGTTGGTTGTTATGATTAATTTATAATAATTTAAAACAGACAAACGCGCTATTCTATTTCATATTACTATAGTATAATATCTATAGATGTATAAATTAAATCTCACATCTTGTTCAGAATTGTTTATGCAGCATATGTGTTACTTATTTTTTTATATAGTTGTCTGTTTTTATAATGTTCCTTTTGTGAGACTGGATTATTTCTGTTGCTGCTTTATTTTTAATTTAATATATTGTTATATTCCACATTATTTATGACAAGTGACATCTTTGACTAGTAAGTAAAAATATATTCCAATATGTTATTAAAGGCAGACTTTCGATATTTAGTTAAATATAAAGAAAAATATTCAATATTTGACAGTTCTTCCATACAAAATCTGTCAAACGACAATATTTATTCCTTAGTTTAATCATATTCAAGAAATGGTTAATCAGCACTGACCGATATCTTACTTTGATTTAGGCATGCTTGTTGTTAATGGAAAGTCCACTATATATGAAATGTGATATAAAATTGTTAATACTCATTATCTCTAGATTTACGGCTAGAAAATGCAAATAATTGGATATATTATGAAAATAGAAGACAAAGGTGTACGTGGTTAATAGATGGCCAAAATTTTAAATAATTGATTCATAGTTTTTTATATTCGTGCGTCTAGAGATAACAGAAGGATTGTTTGAATTTTTTTAGTTATATAAGTACCCATATTAGTGGTGGCAGCAAGAATGTAATCTGTTTAAAATCTGTAACCTTAACTCGTATATTCTGAAATAAAGCCAGAACTGATTATCAATAATGTTTTTACTTCTTGGTGTGTGGAATATTGTAGAAATGAAACATGGCTATACTTAATTTGGAGCTTATGAATGATCCTCTGTAATAAGTGCAAATTTCTTCATATCAAGAATCCACATCTAATATTATCTACTATATCTAGTTTTTTCCAAAAGCGTATGCAACTTTCTCTTCTTCATCATTCTGTTATTTTTACTTAAGAGAAAGTCCAAGTAATGGTCATTGATTAAAATTGCTGTCCATCTACATCTGAAACACATCCATTTAATCTCATATATGAAATTCCAATTCTTTTGAGGTAATACTTTGCTTTTGGAAATTATACCTTTGGAACAGAGTAATAAATATATTGGGCGATGGTGAAAAGATATCGGACAATAAAACTACTTTTATATTAAAATTTTATTGACAATTCTTACACATTAATTTATAATATCTAATTAAAACTATTTCCGTAAATCATCTGAAGATATTCCATACTTTTTCTTCAATGTGTCTATTTCTTCTTGTTTCTTTTCTATATCTATACCCTTAAATGCTTTATTAGATCTGTAGTACAAAACAACTAAGTATCTGTTGCAAACATTAAAACCGGATAAATGATCACAAGCATTTTTGGCATCAAATATATCTTCATAAACTACAAATGCTGTTCCTCTTGTTTCCGGTGTGTTACCCCTGGAGAATGTAAAGAATTTTATATAAACTATGCTGCCATAATCATAAAATAGCCAACATTACCAAAGTATATATATATATATACAGTCAAACCTGGATAAGTGAGAGTAATAGCCAGGACCCATCATTTTTAGCTCCCAAAACCTCTATTAGCGAGAAACAGAAACCTCTGTAAGAGAGAGTCGTTTTTCACTCATGAACCTCCGTAAGTGAGACTGCTGCTTATCTATACCTCTATAAGCAACAGTTGTGCTTTATTTCTTTATATTATTTAGGAGGAACTATAGCTACAATAAAATATAGCTTTCAAAAAAGCAGCTGGGGAAAGTAAATCTGTGGACCAAGGTGTGTGCAATCACTGGACTAAAGATCTGCCAAATCTTTTAGAAGGGTATGAAACCAGACAATATTTACAACGCGGATGAAACGGCTTTGTTTTTCAACGTATTTAACATTTGTCTTACTTATATGTCGAATGTGACTTGTTATTGCTGCATACCTCTATAAGAGAGAAACGCTACCTATATACCTGCATTAGCGAGAAACTCGTGTTAGTGAGAAACCTCTATAAGCGAGAATGAGATTTTGCTCCCTTGAACTCTCGCTTATCCAGGTTTGACTGTATATATATTTACTTTAGTTATATACGTAAGTAAATATATTATTTGACACAGCTACACTGAAAATAAAAATATCGTTATTCCAAATCCTTGAGCATCGAAGATCAGTGGCTGATCTGGTGGTATTTTATAATTAAACCACATTTTCACTTACCATCAGGTGAAACATGGCCAAATAATACTAGACTATTCAAAATTTTAAAAAAAATCTAGAGTGAAACAATAGCTTTAGGTGGATTGATTGATCAAAATTAATAAATATGTTTGTTATACTTACACTCTGATTTGCCTTATAGCTCCATATTTACCAAATATATCATACATTTCTTCAGCAGATATTTTATACGGCAGATTTCTTATATAGAGTATTCTATTAACTTCAGGTGGTAGACGTACCTAGAGCATGAAATAATTATATAATTCAATTAAACTAATTGGAATGATTTTAGCTTCACAAAATAAAATGTACTTAAACGAAAGCATGCACCTTAATCGACTTACGTTGGCTCGCCTTTGAAGAGCTAATGCCATGATTGTTTAGTGGTCAAAATTCCTGTATTCTATTCTTCTGTTTGTTTTAAAATTAAATTCATGCAGTAGTCAAAGCAAAATCGAACTAATCAGCTTTTATAAAGTAATTATCTGATAGTCAACAACTCAATTACAGAGATGTGTAGAGAACTGACGTTATGAAAATGTGAAGCGTGAACCACAGACTACCTATGACAAATGATAACTGACACTGTCCGTTTAAATTAAATATACATAATATTACAAAGTGCATGCGATACGTTTATGATCTGTATTCTATTATATTCATAAATTTAAATTTTATTTAATTTTAAAGATAATAATAATATATGCATAGAGCTTGAGCCAAGCTCCGCTACTGGTGGCCTTCCTGATTAGGTTTTTCTATGCTATTTTTATATTTTACTTTTTATATCTATTTTATAAAAAAACCTAATTGAGAATTTAAATATATGAGAAAATATATAAAGAAATAAATTTTGTAAAGTCATTATTTAAACAAAAATAAATAGGAGTAAACGAATTGACAAATAAGTATTGTTGGCTGAAACATAAAGTTAAACGAATGTTTAATAAAAGACTGTATTGCAGTTTTGGACATCCCAAACGCATTAAACTATATGACAATTGCTTTCTTGAAATCATAAATACAAATTAAATAATAGCGATACTTCATATATGTATATAAAACATAACATTTATTTTTTAAATGTTAGTTTCCCTCTTTTAATGAACTTACAATTTAGTTGAATCGTCCAATGTATGATCTCTGCAACTCCAATTAAGACGTTAGCAAATAAAAGTGTTTAATATCAATAAAAAGTATATTTTCATCAATTAAAATAATATAAATTTGCAAATAAGACATTTCATAAATGCAATGCTATTTTTAAATTTCCTTAAAAAAATAATCATCTTAATAATTGTTAAATTTAAAACCATCCTAAGTAATGTGTACCTTTAACGTAACTTCCCACATCCATGAGAGTACGGGAAACCGGTGTAAATGACCAACACGATTTTTACGTAATGATGAGAAATTATCTAAAACATTTTGCCACTTAAACGAGGCAAAAATATAAAGAAATTAAGAAGTTATTGCAAAGGATGTAGTGTAGGAGGTCATTTACTATGTTATATCGCCCAAATACTCTTAAAATAAATTCAAGTAAGCAATTCAGCCAGTACAATACACGGCATCAAGAAAATAAACTTGCACTGTTACAATATTAAATCAAGGTTCGATAACAGTTAAATGTAAAATGAATATAATAAAATAACCTAAAATAAGTGAATACTATAACTTTTTAATAATTCCTAGTTAAAATTGTTAAATATCGGTAAAGTGCGATTTTAAATTGAGTTTCCCACACTTACAAATCATCACTATGTTGTATTTTTCTTAATATGGCTCAAAGAATTAAATTGGTATGAGATTTGAACAAAACTTTTTCGTTAAATGTAGATTGTTGTAAGCATTAGACTGAAAGGAATTATGAACTTAGTATATAGTCTACTCACGAATCTTTATTCCATCTGAATTTAAACGTGTACGAAATTTATTTAGATTAGCCCGGAATTTATGAGGGCTAGTGTACCGTTGTATTTCTTTTCAAAACTGTTGTCTTGAAAGTTCCTTAAAAAAATAAGATCTGTATCAACAAATTATTTAAAATTTTGTACCAATTCCAATCAACACATTGTATTCTGTGCAATATATGTATATCTCGTTCATATATTATGTATAATAGAATATTCATTATACGCTATACGCATTGGGTTTTTCATCAAAACATGCACAAAAAGTTATTTCGAGAGTACAGATTCCTAGAGTTCGTAGGACAAAATGTTTCACAAACTTATCATATTCTATTTTATTAGCTGATGGGACAATTCACTTTAAATTATTTCACAAAAGAAAATATCACTTAACTCCTTATTGTTATAGAACAGCTTCAAATTAATATTATATATATGGTAAGGTTAACAATTAAAAGTTGGTTAACTTTCTACAATCAGATAAGTTTCCTGTCCAAGATTAATTTGATACTATCAATTGTTAAGTTTTTAAAATATTCGAGACCAATGTAGAATTACAATTTCGGGCTTATCTAAATATTAAATTGGTCATTTATTAAATCTTTTGGAATGCATAAATTTATAAACCACATTTTTCTTAAAAAAATCAGGTTATTATTTACTACGAATGTACTAATATTATGGTGAATGAAAACATTAGAAAAATAGTTTATATACACTCGACACTTCGAGTCGCATTTGTGTCTCATAAGAGTACCTCAACTATTATTTGTATGTTGTCATGTATAAAGATATGTTCATTAAAATTATAAGCTATAATACCTTTAGTAACAAAAACAGAAAATAATATTTATATGATTTAAATAAGATGACAATTAACACAATAATGGTGATTAGAAAGTATGTTCGTAATATCTGTATACAAAGTATTTAAAGGTTCTTGGATTTACAATATTATTTTTATTATTCCCATACAATTTCTTAAATCTTTATAGACACCAGTTCTATAAAAATACATATTAACTAAGAACAACAAATCTTAAGTAACTATAAAATATAATAGGTTTATTGAAAAGCAGCCATTAAAACAATAATACGGTTTTTACACTTCCTGTGTAGATTTCCGTAACTTTTATTATACTAAAACTAACTTAAAAAAATGTCAAATATTTATTATTAAATTTATCGATACCTATGGTAGGTAATTCATTATAATTAACTTAACCGAGCTATACATTGTATACAGTTTCAGCTGTTGAAGTTGATGGAGCACCGAACAGTGTAAGGCTAGCACTATTCAAAGTTAGAGTTGAACATATTAATGTTGAGGTCTTCGAAAGTCGCAGTGCCGCTCTGGTCAAGGATCTGCAACATCTCAGAGAGCTCGTGTGGTGCATGAGCTCCCTCCGCCGCACCACCCGCACTGGCGCCTGCCGTACCTCCCTGCCACGCCCACATGCCTGCTGTAAGTACAAATGTAAGAACCAGCAATATTTTCTATACTAATATTATAAAGCTAAAGAGTTTGTTTGTTTGTTTGTACGCTCTAATCTTAGGAGCAGCTTGTCTTAGTTGGTTATAGCCTATATTATATATTCAAAAAATTAAGTCTCCTTACTAAAACTCCAATAATGTAACCCAGGGTGTAAAAATCTACAAGACGCAAAACCGCTGACAAAAGCTAATATAACCAATAAATTTCAAAAAATTACTAACAATCACTGAAACCTTTATGAAATAAGCTTTCTTCCAGGTACTTCACAAAAATCAGTAATACTTAATGTTCCTGGATTCTGTTTATAAGACCTCAGCTGCTGCTACTATCGTGTATTAAAAGAGGCTCAGTGTCATACATTGTTATAAATTTATATATTACCACATGAAAAACCCATATAAAAAAGCGTATTAAAACAGACAGACACCATTAATAATTTAGATGTGTTATAGAGTAATAATAATAATAATGGTTGAATTTGGTAATACCATGTGTTGGATGCGGATGGTGGTTGTGGTGGTAATGTGCGGGTGGTAGATAAGACGGCGCGGGAGGTGAGCGCGCAGGGCTGGCGGCCGGAGCGCCCCCTGCCACGTTTCCACCTCCCGTTACACCTGCGTCCGTGCCCGTGCCGTACGCGTATCCTTCTCCCGACCCGCCTCCGCCGTTGCCACTCTTAATGGGACATACATTTAAAAAAATATTTTGACAGGATTGACATGAAATTGTGTACAGGTATTTGTACGTAATTTTTAATATCAGACTTTATACCTATATTGCTTACTACATAGTACATAATTAATAAAAACATAGTGGTTAAAATGATGGATACTTTAGAAATTATTTATAATAAAGGCACATTTACCCTAAGTAGCAAAAGACGTTCATATAACTTCAATAATATAAGGTAAACATTACCGTAACTAAGTCGTTTACCGGTCTAAGTGTTGTCCATGTGGTGTGTGGCGGTGTATTAGTGGGCCGGTGTGGTGAGTACTCAGGTGCATAGTGTGTCGCGTACGCGGCCGATCCCGCTCCCGCTGGCCCTCCCGCAACAGCCTCTGCCGGCGACCGCGCTCCCACGCCACCTGCAGCGGCTATAAAACATGCCACATTTGTTTATTTTATCGTATCTAATATCAAAGTATTTTCTTAACTTGAAACGGATAAATATCAATCAATGTTCGTGCCAAATCAATAAATTCTGTATATAGCTATTATTATATTACGGAGAAGGAAAATAAACCCCTCGCTTATTTGACATCTAAGAGGAATATCTTAAACGCTTTTAAGAAGGCGAGTGTTTTATCTCATTACTAAAGACGTTTATGAATACACTTCAGTACGTACTATGTAGAGGCGCGGGCGCATGATGGTGCTGATGCAGCGTGGCTGGCGGCGCCTGGTAGACGTCACGTTGCCGAAGATGATAGTCGTAACTCTCTTCAGACACGTTCTCACCAGTTGCACTGCTTAGGGAACGACTGCGACAATAGTCATTTTATATATTACAATGTTTACATTCTTTATGTTGAATGTTTATATGCATTCTTTCAACTATTTAACAAATCAACGTTGAAAAGTAAACACGTAGAAAATTACTTTTTAAAGAAACCTTATGAACTTATCGCTGGTGTAACCATTTTCAGCAAAAAAGTTTTAACTGTATCAATATATGTTGTGATGAACTATTTTAGTTTTATGGTTTACGTTCATACATTCTAGAATGTACATAAAGGCTTCCATCACACGAAGATAAATACGCACTATTTAGCCAAAACTTTACTTGGAAAAGATCTTAAGACAATTATTTATTTTCGTTTAAGTTAGTAAGACTCACTTGGCTAAAGTATTTGTGCACACGATGTACTCAACGTCGTCGTTGTAGGGGTTCAAAAATGCGAAGGCGGACGTTCGTAACCACACCCATTCTCTGCTTTTAGTTCGAAACCGATACATTAGGGAGATTATCTGTCCTTTAAGTTTTAAAACTGAAAAAAAATAGAAATTATTTACTTTAATTTGAACTAAATACAATCTTATTTTCGTCCACAGATCCGCACACGACTAGAAAATAGCTAAAAAGAGTTATACATTATTGTGTATAATAGGCCCATAAGCAACCTATCGCTCATGGGGTCCATACAGAGATTTTATTGGTAGGATAATTAGTTATGTATATATAAAATATTTTAATGGCATTTCCAAATTTACTATGTTCAATTTGTATATAATACACATGGCCAGCTAGACAGAATTATTTATATTATCTGTTGATCTACCTTGGTCAAAGTTGTCTCTCATGTGTTGCTGATCCTCAGGATGATAAAACTCGTAGCAGAGTTTTCCCAGCAAGTCTGCCGGTGCGTAACCAACCACCTGCGCGGCCCGTTGATCTGCAAACGTGAAGCGCCCATCCACTGAGTGACGTGACACGAACTCCACTCCACCGCTGCATAGGCTGCCCTCCGTAGCATTTGGAGTTGACGTTACCTATCCAATAATATTGTTTTAAGTCTATTGCTAATTTTTATAATATTAAATTACCAAAAGAAATATCTATTAGATAAAGTGTAGTATCAATAACTACACTTTATAATTACCTGTAGTCTCCCAATCGCCACTAAACAACAATGAGACGCATGAAGTTCATCTTCAACAGGCCGGTCCATCTGCATGCCTGGAAACAGATCTGATTTCCCAAAACTCATAAAATATTGAAATTTATAAGTAATCATCATAAAGGTTAGTTTATGAAGAATCAAAAGCCGAAATTACAAGCATGCAACAAACCTGTAGGGGGCCAATTCTTTATATATCCTGTACAGTGTACTACAGCGTAGTTGTGACCGTCGTGAGAGGGGCCGAGAGAGTTGCGCGCTCGCAGCCGTCCGAGATGCGCGCTCTCAGCAGTGCCACCCACGCGCATACGGCAAATAAAACCTCGACGCGAGCCCATCACTTGCCGCATTGAGGCTAAAATATCACAATCATTATACTCAATGGTAATATTAGAAAATATTTTGAACTTAGTTTTATACGTACACTGATGACCCTCTTTCTTAACAGTTCCAGTTTTAAGATCCAATATACGACCAGTATTTTGTGGTTCTTGCGTGCTTAACTGTTCTCGAACTTTTTCAACATCGTCTGGGTGTACTTGGTCGTACAAACATGAAGAGTACCATTCACCCTGTGGGGGAAGACAACCATAGTCTAACAAAAACTGTTTAAATTTAAATATTATAAGTAGGAAATATAATATTTCATACCTGAGAATAATTTAGTACAGGTGCTATACTATCACTAACATATATGACACGACCAGTATCGCAGCTAACAACGAAAAGAAATCCATCCGCCGCTTCTAAGATTAAATGTTTTAACTCTTGATCAGTCAAAAATGATGGCTTATAAGTGCCGTCAGTCGAGGTGTTGCCAGTTCCTAAAATATCATGAGCAAATATTATTACAAACTAAATACTGTATAGAAGTAACCATATCTCTGTTTGAATATAATAAAATACCTCTCAAAGCTTTCATATGTGCTACTGCCATACGCAATATGGTAAGTTTGTCGGGTTTGCGCGCTAGAGCGGAACATGTTGGAACCATATCAGATAGTTCCGTGATATAAGCCGTCATCTTGTTTCTTCGACGCCTTTCAATCTCGCAATGATTCTCACGGCTGAAAAAAATTTTAAGATTTTTCTTAATGCGTACAATAATATGCGCTACTCTTTAAAATCGCGCAAAGATTTAAGAATAATGATAAAACAGCACTCCTTATTGTGGGAATGAATGAAACTCTCACGATCTAAATAAAATATGGAAATATAGTACGAAATTCACATAAATTATTTACAATTGGGCCGTGTATAGTATTTCTATATCATTCGATAGTAACATAATGATATGCCGTCGGTGTATTTTTTTATATTTTGAGAATTGAGAAATTCAGACTGAACTGTCATTAAATTCTCGAAAGTTTACCAAAAGTGCGAATAACATTCTTATAGAAATTATAATATAAAAAATAAATATATTAGACTAGACGGGAATCGAACCCCCGACACGTTGGTTTTAGAGGAAGTAATTCCACCGATCAACACACAAGGCCATAAAAAATGTTTTGTATTAGATATTTTACGTGCATCTTGGTGGTAAAAAGATCAGTATTAAATTATCATAAATACCCTTCTAACCAAAAAGTTAATAAGTAATATCGAAGGAAGCTCGTTGCGTGATAAGACACGTTTTTAATCAAAACAATGAATGGGAACCTTATAACATAACCTTAGAATTATTCTCATAGTTAAACTGTTGATTAAACTCTTAAAACCTCATGCAGTAAAGGCAAAAATTAACTTTATACCTATTAGTATCTAACACAAGTATTTTCGTAAATACATTTGAGTTATATTAAAATACTAGATGAACCGGCCACGCGTTGTTGTGGCTAAGCTTTTTGTTATATTAAATTGTAATTAGTAAGCATTATTATTGTTATTATTGAAACGTTTGTGCTTTTAACACAGAGCCATCTATTGAATACCTACTCAATTAAGTCAACAGATATTGTCATCTGTTAGAATCGTTTGGAGCTAAAAATTGATAAATAAACTATCCTATCTCTTAAGTTGGAACATAGCACACATTTTAAATAAAAAAAAAGGTTAAAATTGGTTCCGTAGTTTCGGAGTTCATTCCAGACAAACAATGTGACACATAATTTATATATATTAAGATTTTTGACATATACAAGATAATAATGTTTAGGCCTATGTAACAATTGAAGATTAATTCTTATAGGTGACTTTCATAACTACATACACTACACATTTCCAAACAATCCTCTTCAAGTTTCTCATTGTTTGGTGAATTATTTTTTTTGTATAAAACTGTGAACAAATATATATTTGTTTGTATCTTGTAAATAATAATAAAGTAGTAAATAAATATAAAAAGAAAAACAATCAATGAAAAAAAGCAATCAGAAAATGTCTTCCTTTGAAAAAAAACATAACCCTGGGAAAATATTCAAGATTATAGTAAATTAGATGTCACTCTAGGTTTTGTTAAATTTTGTTAATCATATAACATGTTATTAAAGATTATTAGTTAAAGTGATTGATAAAAAATTTACTTTAATTAACTGCTCATTCCAGCATTACAAGTGGATAAGGTATATCCCAATATTTTGCACAATATGCTTCATTATTATCGTATATTAATCCTATATATAGCTAACCTTATCAGATTAAGTGTTGTGGTCTTAAGCAATTAAAACAGCACAAACCTATATCACTTGAACACAATTAGACCACATCATTTTTGTTTTTAAAAACATACCTTGCAAATCTCTCCTTATCTTGGATATTGTCCTCCTCCATCCTTGTGTATTTCCCACCACTTGCGTCGTCGTCATCGGACCTAACATGCAGTATAAATTGAAATTAATATGCACACATGAAATAAAATTTAAATCTAGCTCAACCTGAAATTCTGTTTCTCAAACTTTATATTTTCCACACATCTAATAGTATTAATTAAACAATTTATCCTTAAATAATACATAAAAATTTGTATGGTAGATAAGTAATAATATAATGTGACATCTAAAACGTAAGAATTTATTGTCATAAAATACATTTTTAATGGGCAAGCTTGATATTGTTTGATGCAACATAAAATTAAGATCATTTAATGTCTCCATATATGCAAATTTTTTAATTTTAAGCATATAAGCAAAACTAAAGATTAAATTATTTAATATTACTTACCCAACACTACCAGCTCGACGCTTTTGTATTTCCTTAGCTGGGTCAACCCCTGTTTAATTAAAAATATAAATATATTAAATAATTAAATAACTACAACTATTTAATTTAATGTAAAGCATAATGAAAGTAAGATAGAAATTAGTAAATATCATGATTTTTCATATTTTCTTATTGTATGGTAAGCAAGTCCTTAATTGTTAAGTTATTTAATATCTAAGTTGCATATTTTTATAATCCTTAAATGTGACTTTTTAGTGCAGGTTATGGTAGTTACAACAATTAAGTATTGTATGATTATCATTTTTTTTTTTAATTTTAAATATGACAAAATATTTTATAACTTAAACTATAATTATATATTATAAGTTTTGCACCACGTTAGCCTCACGAAATACAAATTACTTTTTAATTCAATTTTAAACTAAATCCGAACAACCTATAATATGACCTATATTGATGATAGACCCAGTGTCATAATTCTGAAAAGAATTATCAATTTTTTTGTGAAATGAATATATTCCTAATACAACGATAATAATAATAAAGTTTGCCACGATGGAATTAATGAAATTATACAAGCAAACAGAAATTTAGCATTTACTCGTAATTCAGTTTAGCTAACAACGCGTCACGCGGATGCAGAAACAGCAACGTCAATAGAAAATATAACAAATGAAACGTTTACATTTATAGTTTTCTAGGGAAAACTTCAACAACCTTAGATAGTTATAGTCATACAGTACCTGAATAAGCTAATACAAAACAATATAATTTCAGATAATAACTGCAACAAGTAAATTAAAACCAACCGGGGATAGTGGGAGCCACGGCAGACATGGGTCAATACACTCATCAGTCCACGTTTTTCTAACTTTAAAATTAATAATTTATTAACACTTATACATAGATAATCTATACAATAATATGTCACCGTTTAATGAGAATGTTTATTTTAATTTTTCAACACAACACAAGCGCCATTTTCATTTAAGGAGATGACATGACTAGAACATTAGGGATTCCAAAAAGTATCGATACTTTTATTTCGTTACTAAGTATATCTATTTTCGATGCTTTTGTTAGGAAATATTAGCGGATATGAATATCGTTACATACTCAATACTATATAAGAAATGAAAAAGATATGTATCTTTTTTAATAAATCCCTTATAAGCAACTACACAAAGTTTAGGTAGGTAAATAGCTACTTTATATTTTTGCGAAATTTGAAGAAATATTATAGTACAAGGAATAAAGAAATATCACATTTTGATATCGCATATCGATGTACCTACAATATAGTGTATATAATCTTAAATTCTACTGAGATTTTTTTTTTAGATAGACTACATAAACATGGAAATTTCTTTATATTTTTATAGTGGTTGAAGCAACGAAGATGACTTTTGGCTGCGGTGAACATCTCATTTTATTATAATGTGTCCGTTCTAAGGCATCCAATTAAGGTGGCACTATATTAGCAAGTGAGCAGATTTTTTTAAAAAAAGCTGCTAAATTAAGTCCTTTCCCATTATTTCTTTATTTTTTTTGTATATACAAAAAAATTAAGTAACAAAAATGTATCAACTAAAATTTATAAATATCAAATCAATTACTAATTTCATTTTTAATTGCGTAAGTACGTAGTTTGAATTTTAAATACTGTATATTTCCCAACTGCACAATTCACGAAAAATATTAAATTTTTTAACCCAGCACACTTTATTTAATTTCAAATTTTCAAGTTGGCGTTAGCTACAGTAGCGCTATTCCGTCGAGTTTTTGAACAGTAACTTACTATTTCTAAGTGGACCTTCTTTCAACTTGTCCTCCGTCTAACATGAACCCCTTATTTTAAAATCTAGCATAAACGATGTTGGGTTTACAGAGTACAGATATATATAATTGTTTATTTGATACATATGATATTGATATAAAATATGATTTTTACACTTATTTAATTTTTCATTATCGTTCGGCGATGCGCTAAGACAATTCGATACACAAAATCATTCGCAGAATATGAAGAAACACAGTTGACGTACTTTATACGATAAATTGTTATAGACATGAGTTCTTTTAGTACGTAATGCATGATTTTTTTATATGTTCGATTTTAGTCGATGAAAATAGTAAACTACCGTTGGAATAGCTAATAAGAGAATTTATTGGGGCCGCGCAAATTTAATCGTTCATCAGACTATAATATGGTACATTAATTATATTTGCTACTGGTTATTACGTTCTTATTTTTAAAAAATTGACAGTTCTGTATCAAATAAACAATTCCCATAATTTTATAGACCACATCCAAAATATTCCAAATTATGCCTATTGCCCTAATAAAGCCTCAGTTGTAAAGTTGGAATTGGTAAAACATGGATGGAGAACCTGAAGTATTATCAGATACAGCTACGAATTGTAATCTTGCATCTGCTTCCGAAACGTTGTCTGACAATAATCAAGCGCGACTTGATTCGTTGGAAAAGAAAGCTGTCCATTTAAGGTTTGAATAACGTTACACAAATCTATCATAGAATTATATAGATAGTTTTAGTATAGATGATTCATTACATAATAGTTTATCCCTATGTGTGTTACTATGGACTTAACTTCAAAAATATTTATTGTGAATTTATATTGCAGATTGGTATTGGAAAAAGATTTTAAAGCAGCTGATATAAAATGGAGTCTTTTTGTAGCTGCTGCATTCAGTTTTCGATATGAAAGTTGCTTAAGACCATTTCCACCCGCGTTCATGAAAAATGGCATTAAAGATATGGATGAATTAGTTTGTACATTATACTTACGATAAATTGTCTTAAAAATACTATAATACTAATAATACAAAACATAAAATATTTTTAGCTAAGCGTCATTACGGATGTCCCAGCTCTAGATTTGGTTTTACAACAGCTAGATAATCTGGATAATTTGGAAAACATTAGCGATATTATTGATTTACTATTCTATGTCCTTGTTAGGTTAAAGGAACCAAGTCTAAAAACAGTTCTTCCAGAATCGGTCGGTATTGCCTATTTTCTTTTTAAATTATTAATCAACACACGAACGAATAACAATATAACTGGCCTTTTATTTTTTTTTAAATAATAATGCTTTCAGCACGAAGCAATTTTAATAAATGCGAATTCTCTGAAACCGGCACCAAAGCCTCAATTTATTTTCCAAGTAGTTTATTCATCAAAGTCCAATTCAGAAATCAAGTGGAAGGAGTTATCAAAAAATCATAAAGTATTTTATGCTTATCATGGCAACCGTTTAGAACATTTCTATACCATTCTTAATTTTGGAATTCAACAGCATTTAAATAAGGTACTTTATACCTAATCGATAAATATTGCATGTGATTATTACGTAAGCATTGTCTTAATATTTAATATAACTATTTTTTTTTCATTTAAAGACCACTTTACTGGGCAATGGGGTATACCTTTCCCCTGAGCTCAGTATAAGTATGCCTCACAGTCATGGCGGATTCGGTTGGGGTGCTAGTTGTATTGGTGGCCATTTATCGTGTGTGGCTTTATGTGAAGTTATAGATGCTCCTGATGGTATTAATTATCAAAGACCTGTATCGAATGAAGGTATATAAAACAAATTAAGTTTTTAGGTATTGATAATTTCAGTGTGTTTTAACTAAAGGTAGCTCCGTAATATTTTTGTTCAAAGGGGATGGTCATTATAAAGAAGATAATTGTGAAGGACCGTCGGAGCAAAATTTTGACACAAAAACCATACACTATGTGGTAACTAATTGCGATTTAGTTAGAGTGCGATATTTGCTCGTATACGCGAAGCAACCAGCGTCCCTCCGATTTCCCACAACAAATACAAACCGAAATGGTAACCACGCGATTTTTGTCTCATAAAAGTCTTTGGTTTTGAATAAACAAAAAAAGTGCCGCATTTTTATGGATTGTTACAGCCGGTGGTCTTCGGGAGTGGGTCACAAGACACAAGTTGTTTTCTATCCTTCTTGGCTACGGACTATTATTAGCGACAATTGGTTTTGCAAGCAACCAACCCGTGAATTATTATTATAAAATGATATTAAAGAAATTAGATTTAGCACTTAGTAACGTTAAAGTGTAAACTATGATTTTGAATGTATACAAATTTTTGTCCTTTTGTAATATGAGTATATTCATAATTATCATGTTTAAAAAATGCTGATCAAGAAACGTATAATTTGTGTTTAATTTAATTCATGTCGAAATAATTATAAAGGTAGAGAAGTAAGTAGTCTATCCATGTTGGGATTAGATAATCATTTCACCAAAACCGGCTGTATGTGACGCGGTCTGCGCCACTTGTTTTAGGACAATAGAGTAGACCATTATTTTCACGCGCTGGAGCGTTCATTCATTGCATGTCCTTATTATATATTTTTTTGCCATAACGGATGTCCAGTGTTCAATATTACGTGCGACGAACACTTTCATGCGCATGTTTTTTTTTAATTCACAATCATAACTACATCGTCTCTCGTGCAGATAATAATAATGTTCATTACTTTATTTATATGTTTTTTTAAACTTGCTTTTGCTCAAGATCCTGTCGCAAATATTATTCAGGGTCGTGTTGTAGGGGTGAGTAACTACTTTCTCCTTTATATTTTAAATTGTAAAGTTAAATATATTTTTTTACTCTACAATTTGTACTTGTCTTATTATTACAAATACCAATATTATAATTAATACTTTTTTGTAGATAAAAGTCTTTATGGAAAATTCTGTAAAGCCCACTGAGATTTATTTTGGCATTCCTTATGCAGCTCCACCCATTGGAAGGCTTCGATTTTGTGTGAGAAATGTTTTCCTATATTGTGTATATTTCTTAAGGGAACATATTTATTAATTGAATATATATTTATAATATTCATTTAATGTATATTTCAGCCTCCTGAGCGACATTTAGGTTGGAAGAAAACATTCTATGCTCATCGCATGGCACCTAGTTGTCCACAACTCCAAACAGACAGCAATGATTCTAGTGAAAACTGTCTTTTTCTAAATATATGGACGTCTCGGGTTAGGTTATTTTTTCTTGATTGGTTTCACCATATCTGATAAAATATAACTAGAAAGGACTAATATCGAAGTTAATTTCTAGGTAGCGA
Organism: Hebomoia glaucippe; assembly: GCA_025727935.1. Taxonomy (NCBI): domain Eukaryota; kingdom Metazoa; phylum Arthropoda; class Insecta; order Lepidoptera; family Pieridae; genus Hebomoia; species Hebomoia glaucippe. Next base: position 4,503,167 of record JAOSYY010000003.1, read on the forward strand.
GTAGATGGACAACTGCAACCTGTTATAGTTATATTATACAGCGAATATTGGACTGGTGGAAGTTTAAATTTGCCGTGTCAAGAATTGGCATCAGAAGGCGTAGTAGTGGTCACAGTATCTTATCGTCTTCATCTTTTATCATTTTTTACTTTGAAGTCGTTGAAATCTCGAGGCAATCTTGCTTTATTGGACCAATATATGGCATTGTTGTGGATACGTGAAAATATTTCTGCCTTCGGTGGTGATCCGACGTCAGTGACGCTTTTAGGACACTCGGCAGGTGCTGATAGTGTTTTGCATCATATTGTATCACCGCGAAGTGTTGGTAAGATATTTAGTTAACGTCAGGCTATTGCAACAATTACAATATATATTGCAAGAATAAACTCAATTAAATTACAGGTTTATTTCATAGAGCCGTAATAATGTCTCCGCGTAACATAGGGCCTGGAATTTATGATGATACGGCTTTCTCTACTAATGATATTGTCAAAATTTCACGTGAAATGGCACAATCTTTGGGATGTCTGAATAGTACTACTGGAGATGAAGATATTTTGCAATGTATGCAAAATAAACCTCTTACGGAAATTATGAGAAAAAATTCAGTTAGTATGTTTTGGATAGTGACTACTATTTTATATAATATGAATTCATTAAACTCCGGAAATTGTTGTATTGTAGAACACAGCTTGGGAAAAGTACATGCAACCTACTTCCGATGATTTTTTACCAGAATCCGCCCGATATTTACCAATTTCATTAGCGAAGTCATTAGGAAGTTCAAGTTTGTCCAATATGCCATTAGATATAATGATTGGTACTACAGATTTGAACAGCTTGAATCTTCATGGTAAAGTCAATTATCGTCACTTGTTACAATGCAATATAACAAGAATTACTTAGTACGTTTTGTCCATTACTTTCTAAATTTCAGATAATCGTTTCAAAAACCTTATAAAGAAAAGTTACAAACAAATATATGATTTATCAATTGAAACAGTTATTCCAGAATTGTTGCAAAAACTTTCTTTAAATAAACCGGACACCTTGAGGATGGTAAACCTTTTTATACGTAAATGAAAACATATTCAATAAATACATTTAACGTCTAACTTAATGAGTAGGTACGATTTATTTTTTAGTTAATAGAGGCGGTCAAATGGGAATACTGGCGTCATAGGTTAGATGAAGATAATAGAAATAATATTATTGCGATTGAAGCTTTAGCTGCGATGGATTCTGCTGTAAATTGGGGCCTTGCAAGTTATTTGTTGGCGGAAAAAATTTCTAAGTTTGTGTCCAGATTGTACGTTTATCGATGTTCATATCCATTTAAAGTAGATCTTTATGGAAATCGCTTAAATTTTACAGGTTAGTATATACTTATTATTCCAAAGTTCAAAACTTCTAAACGACTAAAATATTTAATCAAATTGTAATAATTTATAACAAAATTACAGGCGCTGTAAGTGGAGCAGACCTTATTTCTTTACTTGGCGATGCGATGATGCTTCAAGTAGCAAGAAGACCTGCGACAAGTGATGAAAAACGGATATCCACATTGTTTCGTCACTATATTCTGAATTTTATAAAGTTTGGGTAATTATTAAGGTCCTTATAATTATTAATCTAATATTATTTCGGCCAATAATCTATATTAATTAGACGAAACGTAATCAACTTTTATAAAAATTTGAGTTGGGTTATAAATCGTACTCTGTCTTTGTTTTTCATGTGTAGTTACATCTAATTTTGTTTCTTTTTTATCATTTATAGGTCGCCTGCTACACACGAAGAGTGGCCTCGCTTCACTTTCAAGGAGAAGGAAATAAAAAACATATTTGAAATATGTTGTAAAGAGTCTCCTACTTGTACTTCAAAAACTGTTGAGCGAGATGTGTCATTTTGGCAGCAATATCTACCAAAGCTAGCGAATTCGACAATGCGTTTTAAAGAATATTCAGACAGTATTGTCGGGGTTGGAGGTAAGTTATTTATATATGTAATATAAGTTAAATAATGGAATAATATATTTTTTAATGATGTTTTTAGATGAAAGTCGACTACGAGGTGGAATCTTCGCCATGTGTGGTATTTCTTTGATTTTACTATTGATGCTTCTTATAAGTGGATTACTTCTACATAGAAGACGCCTTTATCGTCCTTCATCAATTGCATATTAAATTACATGATAATTTACTATATACGATAAGTTTGTTATTAAGATGTAGTATATAAGTCTCTACTTTTTCAATACTTAGCAAGCCGAAATATTATAAAGCTCTGAAATAGGAAAGAAGATTAGTTATGACCATCCATGAAAAATAAATCGTTGTTTTAATAAATAAATATCAATTTTTGAGGAAATAACATTTGTTTTTATACTATTTAATCCAATTACTTATCATTATATAAAATATAATAATAATCCTATACATATTACATGTGTAATATTAAACATTGTCAATACCTCCCAACGATAAGTCATCAAATACCTAAACAGACATTTTATGATATGTTGCGGCAAGTGGCAACGTCTTTTTTTTTCCAAATTACCAATACACTATCTTTCACCGTTCCAAGAGAGTAAAATAATAAGACATCAAATGACTGAAATTATATGATAATGACTCTGTCCACAGTATGTGACATTATCTATGTTCTATAAATACGTCACTTATGTCAATTTTCAAGTTCATATTGACAGGCATGGGTACCAATTTGACGTCGCTAGTGTCGAAAATATAAAACTAAGGAGTAAAAATGATGATATTTACTCAAATGAAAAGAATATTAGGACTATTTACAGTTTACTCGTATTTAATATCTAGCTCAAAACATTAAGTCTTATAGTGAAATTAAAAAAATTGCACTTTCCTCACTAATGTAATATGATATAAAAGTCAAAATTTTAGAAATCTACGATTACATAGTGTTTAATTAGATATTAATAAAGTCAATTTGCAATATAAAGCTAATACTTCTTCATCTACGATGTCTAAGACACCACAAGAATTTATTCAAAACTCATTTTCACCAATTATTGCTACTTTGTGTTCACGTAAAGTTGAAAATATTGTATGTAAAAACAATCTTTCCCTATCTGAATTACTACAACCTTTTGCTACTTTTAATTGGGAAGGTACGTATAAATTAGAAACGATACATATTTATTGTAAGGTTTTGTTATCTAACATCTTGTATATATAAAGTTTATCCTATTATTAGTGTCCAGTTTCTGGTAATGATTAATGCCCATACTGTGGAATGTAATGCTTGTACATTTCGACTGGTAATTAGTACTGCTGCATACATTGCACCTCTGTTCAAATAATATCACAGTTTAAAAAAAAATCTGTGTATTAAAACATCTTATTTTTTTGCTATTTATCACTCAGTTATTGTCTATATTGTTTCATGAAATTTCACATTTAATTTCTTCAAATTAAGGCCCAATAAGGAAAAACTAAAATTAGGATTAATTTAAAAACAACTTTTGCTTTGTATGGTTTCTTTGCGTTGTGACACTAGTGCAATATAGAAAATCATTTCGCCAAATCATAGTACATTGTAGTCAGAGAATATTTGTCAAAAGACAAATAAGAAATCTATTAAGTGGCAGTTTGAAAAATCCTTTATAGTACAATTAATGAAAGTTCAGCAATTGGATGTCTACAAATATTGTTATACTTTAGATGAAATAGACCACATAAAATACATGCAATTTGTTGTTTAGGTCAATTTCGAGAGCCAGGGGGCAGTATATGTACTGTGAAAAATTGGAAATTGGTTATAAGAGATGTCAACTGGAAACCTCTGCCACCCACAGAAGCTAGAAGACAGCTAAACAATGCAGTTTTGTACAATTATGATGAAAGAACAATTACAAAACACATTGGTAGTCATTGTTTCATGTTCTTATCTATATTATATCTATTTATAATTTTATACTAATAAATGAGTTTCTCTTTATTGTATCAAAAATACATATTTTTCTAAATGGATATGAAAGTATTTATAAAAGGTACTTGTAACAGAAACACAATTTATTAAATTTTCATGTCAGTATTCCAGCTAAGTTTTGAAATTGCTGGTCTAATTTTGACAGAATTTTCACAAGAAGATAACTGATGTTATAGTACATAAAAATAATGAGTGTTCTGCACAAAATCATATAAATTGCTTAAATTCAGGCAGTCAGTGTACATTTTTGAGGTTGCTTTGACACTACAAAAAATGTATTGAGAAATATCTTTAGACTTAAGTTATTCTGTGCATTACATGGTATTTTAATATAATTTATTAAATTTACAGAAGGTCATAAGTTTGATGTATCACAAGCAACAACATGGTTTGATGCCTGGAGAGAAACATATTTCCAAGTTCAATTTCCTTCTGATCATGAATTTACTAACCACTTCTTGTCCTGCATTATTGTGGCAACAACATTAGAAGAAGATATTGTGGATGCATATAACACTTTAAACCAGCAATATGCCCAACTACAAAATGTGACACCACCTAAGCTCCCAAAATGGTTCAACAATTCAGTATTGAAGTCATATTTGCTTTTGCATGATGGATCTTTTGTATCAAAAGAGAAGTTAGTTGAAAAATGAATTGAAATTTACTTTCCTAATTTTCCAATGTATTTTTGTGCTTAAAAACAATTGATAAATATTTTATAGGGCAGATGAAGCATTTGACACATTGAAACAGACATTTGGGGCATCTAATTGTTTCATGCTTACAATAAACTCACGGCAACCAGCAGATCCGAAATTAGTTGCAGATTACTGGCCAAATTATATGAAAAAAACACTGGAATCACCTAGTCTGTTGGTAATTTTGAAAATATTTGTTATTAAATTATACTTTTTCAAGTTTGTATATATTTGTTTCATTATATACATAGCATATATATTGACTATATTTTGGGAAATATTTTAGAGCGGTTTATCATCATCAAGTACCAATCTATTCTTAGCTCCGCAAGATTCCACTGCTACATTTGCATCTGAAAATATGATAATTCCAGGTATAATAAAATGTCTAATCAATAATTGGAGTATGATAATGAGGGTTAAATCAGAACGTTACAGAAATTTAATATCACCTTTTTTATGTTTAGATGAGAAACCAATCACAATGTCAAATCAAGAAGGATTTCATCCATTAACATCCAGTGAAAATGATATATATGATAATGCAAATAGTTTGCAGGTAATATTCATCTTTTAAATTTACTGAGTTAATTAAAGTCTATAATAAAAATATTTCAGACCATGTTTATTATATATTTCAGGCCCACTCATTTTCTGGCAGTTCTGAAAGTATGAACATCATCGGAAAACCTGTTGATAGTGTTGAGATACATGGAATAGCACTGAACACTGATGATGTTGAAGCAATAAAGAAGTTCCTGCAAGAGTATGCAACAAAGGCTCTTCTTCCGCATATAGAAAAGCAAATTGCTCAGCTCTCAGAAGTGGTATGTTTACCAATTTACATAGTTTATAAGAATATAGCAAATCTCATAATTTATAAAAATTTAGTTTATTTAGCGAAAACCCTACTTAAACTAAATTCTCTTTTAATGCATCTAATATAATTTTGAATGAATATTTTAATAATTTTTATCTTCTATACTTAAGTTAAACCATATAGGAAATGGTGCTAATACGAGATGTTTTATAATCAAATCGTACGAATTTTGAAAATGAGTTTGTATAGATATATGTATTTGTAAATGTATTAAAATCTATTCAAGGTTGCCAACAAAAAGGGCGTCAGTAGATCGTTGTTATCAGCTACAAAGAGATGGTTTACAACAGGAAAATCGGGTACAACTACTGTTAATAATACAGTAATGTAAGTTTGTTCATGCATATTTCAATAAAATATTCAATTTAATATCTATAGATAACTTTATTAGTTATATAGTCGTACGTTAAGTGTACAATAAAATAGTATAGGACATATCATTTAATGTTTAATATTAAAGTATAGTATTATAAACACCCAATGTATAATGGATTTTGCAAAATAAACAAGTTCATAGATAATCTATTTATCCAGATATTCCAGTGACTGTCCGGAATTGCAATTACGTCGTTTGGGTGATCTGTGGTTCCTGTGCGGTCAGTGGCAGCGGGCGTTTGATGCTTACCACACGGCTAAGAGAGAATTTTACGCTGATAGTGCTTGGCTCTGTTACGCTGGGGCCCTAGAAATGGCAGCTATCAGTGCCTTTATGGCTGGCGAGGCCAATCGAAAGACTCATGCTTATATCGAAGAAAGTATTATTACATATTTAAATACATGCAGGTGACGAATTCTGTTGCTATTTTTATAATTTATTATCAATGTTTTGTAAAATTAAAATTACACATAATTGATTGAAATGTGAATATACATTTAAGATTTTTCATGTTATGAAACAATAATATTTCTTTGTTGATAATGTTTTACAGAATGGTGCAATATGCAGTTAGAGCAACTCTATTATCTGTACCTTGCTTAATACATTATGGAATGTATGGGGAGGCTGCAAAGCAGCTTATCCGAATGACATCAGAAGACAGCGACCTAAGAAGTGCGATGTTACTGGAACAGGCCGCGCTATGCTTTTTACTGGGTCCTGGTAACAGGTTGATGTGTAGAAAATATGCTTTCCACATGGTCCTTGCGGGTCACAGATTTTCTAAAGCTGGACAGAAGAGACATGCCTATCGCTGCTATAGGCAAGCTTATCAGGTAAATTAAAAATAATCAATTAATTTTTAGTCAATTACAATATCTAATCTAGCATTAGGGTGATCGGATTGTTATATTTCAAGGTCTCCTTTGTTACCAATGGTTCAAAACTCACTATATTCCAGATTCCAAAGAGTAGAAGTATATGTACTTATGTTGCTTATTAGAAGTTTCAGCTTTAGCCTCGGAATATCATTATTATAATTGTAGGCGATATTCTATAAACCCACTATTTTGTAGACCATTTTATCTTAATCCTTATGAGATTCATAGAACGAAGACACGCATTATTGGATTATAAATTATAAATATACATGTCTATGTGCGTCTGTTCTTGGAATCGTAATTCTTAAGGAATTTGACAATAATGGAATTAGTAGAGAATGGCATAAACATTGGTAATTGTGTGAAATTTTAGGTGTACGCGGAGAGTGGATGGCGGCTGTCGACGGATCACGTGCAGTTCGCCCTGGGTCGGCTGGCGGGTGCGCTAAAAATGCCACGCGACGCCGCGCGCTGGCTCGCCTCACCGCTCGCGCCTTCATCTCACCAGTCAGTCCCACAACAGGACGCCTTCCTCAGGGAATTTATGCTAGCACATCAGGTTTGTAATAACTGGTTTACTAATATATATGCATTAACATTAAATCTTGATTGCTTCTTACACGCTAATAATAAATACGTTTGTACCATATACTATTCATCGTGTGATCGGCATTTAAAGATAGTCTGTCATTTATAAACCGCGCGTGGATACGCGCGGTTTATAAAACAAAAAGAATATTTTTGGCTAAATTTATTAAATGTTTTTTTTACACATTAACATTTAATTAGCCAAAAATATATGATTTAAAACTTGAAGCGGCTGACAAAATCGTCATGAACGTGAGTGTAGCCGCGGGGAAATACTAGTAATACATGAGATTTTTATTCGATTTTTGACGCCAATCTTGTAACATAGGAGTGTAGAGGTGGAGGAACAAATGTATTTTATTGAACGGCGGTATATATAGTGTTGCTAATTATTTTAATCCAACTTTGTTTTATACTCTTACATCTATTGGGTATTTAGCTTCCGGAAAACAATGAACTAATTTACACGGTATATGTATATGAAAATACAAACAATATGGAATACAGTGAATATTATAACGAGTAGTATTTTTTTTAAGTACAATAAACATGCATAATTTCGTTTCCTATATTTGTTTTAACAACAATGTTGCAATGTATTGAGTATACTGTACTATATTTTATACTAATATAGTTTATAAAGATATAATATGTGATATATTTAACAAATAATATTATATCTAAATTTTGATAATAATTGTTAGTTATATTGAAATGCTTTTTTGTTATGTTCATGTAATTTATTTTATTTTGAAATGATTACATATCGTATAAGCATGATAAAAACTTAGTATATGGAATATTTATTTTTTATGTTTTTTTTTATTTTAATTTGTTAACAGACTGGTGCGTTTTCTGTTTTAAATTAGTTTTTCCTGTAAGGCTCATGCTAAAGATGTTCAGCTACACTATTTATCTAATTGAGAATAATTTTAGTGATTAAAATGTATACTATATATGTATTCCCTCTATTGAGAATACACCAATCTTTGGTGTATTCTCAATAGGGAAAATTTTGTGTAATGTAAATATTTTTTAGATAAGATGACATAAGTTTTATGATAAATACACAAGGTGTTTTTATATTGTATATTTGAAAGTAACGGATATCGTAAAAGCTACAAACAATTGATTCACAGCAATGGGTAGATGGTTCGGAGGAGTTTAAAGAGCGTTTGCCGACTTTACCCGTTCCCTTATTGGTAGGCGAAGAGACAGCTGTGTTATGCATTGGGCCTGCTCCACTTTCCTCGCCAGGTCGCACTCCCGCAACTTCGGTATCTTTCAATAATCTTTCACAAGATAAAACAGATGACATATATTGGAGTAAGCTTGAAGAAACTCTTTTACAAGTCGCACAGGGCAGTATTCCTATGATTTTCAAACCGACATCTGATTTGTATACTCAGAAAATTGATAGCCATCCTATAGTGCCGCAAGGAGGTAATATCTCATTTATTATGTGAATATGAAGTAGATTCTTTAATAATAATTCCAAATTTAAATCAATCATAATTATATTTTCCAGAACCTATTCATATTGCGATCACTTTAAAGAACCCTTTAAAAGTGTCATTACTCCTAAAAGATATGGAATTGCTTTGGCATTTTACTTCAACTGCTGATGGCACTGAGAACTTTCAGGAAGAAGTTTATAATAATGAATCGAGCATCGCCGCAGGACAAACGTTGGAAAGTAACGTTATACATGGGCAAAAAATTAAGACATTGCTTTTAGAAGGTGAATGTCAAAAAATGGTCACTTTTACATTAACACCGTTGACAGTAGGAAAGTTACAGATACAAGGTTTTGCATACAAGTAAGTCTGATACATTTTTGTTAAATTTTAACTGCTACTTTATTATAATAAAAATAATATATTTTTTAGATTAATTAACGCCAATGATGGTAGACAAAGTGAGAATAGTGTAACAGTGTTGGGAAAATTAAATCTACAGGGGCAGATAAATGGATGCGATAAACGTTTAAATATTACAGTAATTGATCAAGCACCGTGCTTACAGGTAAATTTCATTTAAATAATGGCTTTAATAAAATGTGGCTAGATATTTTGCAATCTGTAAGTTCCGCAAGCATACTGTGAACTAGTACCCTAGATAGTCTTTCTTAAAACTTTTGAAATCTTTATTGTTAAAGATGACTTTGACGGAAGCAAACAGTGAGGTGATAAGTGGGGAATTACTTACGATAGATATGGATTTCCGTAACGTTGGTCCGGCAGCCATGAAGAACTTGCACGTAGCGGTGTCTCATCCGGAATGCATGCATGTGGTCACTTCTGATGAGGCTGGAGACGATTTTAAGTATTTGTATGAAGACAAATACAAAGATCCGCCAGATTATTCAGGTTACGTTTCTATTCTTTTTTTCTTTTATATATTTATAAAATCTATAAAAAATTATAAACTTTGACATTTAACCGAAAATAAATAAGACCTTTGATCAACATTGTATTAAAAATTTAATAGAACATTGAAAATATGATTAATATATCTACTCTAGACGAGCGTAGTGCGCGGGCGCAGTTACGATCGCAAGCGGCTCATCGACGTGTGAAGTGCGTGTGTCGTGGTGCATGCGTGGGCGCCGGCGCAGGAACCACAGCAACGCTCCTGCTCCGTCCGCATTCTACCATACCCATCCTTTATTTACTTGCCTACTATGAAACGGGGCTGAGGGCGCGGCCATACCGTCTATTACGACACATGTTCCGATTCGCTACTAATGTCAGTATAATGTTGTTTTTGTCAGTTTTTGTTACAATGAATGACCACAATATTTCTGAATTCAACAAACATTTCTTAATTTGTCGGCCTAAGTACTATGAAAGTTTCAAGTGTAAATTCTATTTTGCATAACCATTATTATAAATGTATTATATTTACTGCATTAATATTATTTCTAGGATGTTGTAGAAACATTGGTAACTCCTCGCAGAAGTTTGGGTACTATTGAAGGTAAAGTTTTGGAGAACACTCGGTTGGCTGTTGAAGTGAAAAATATTAGCAATGAAAAAGAAGAGAATATTTCTCTCGAAGTTCTAGAAGTGTCTCTTCTTAGTAGACAATGGAAATTAACTGAAATTACAACAGCATTAGAAGGCGACAATTCTTTAATCGCTCGGGAAAGATTACATCTGATATTCAAGGCTATGAGAATTCTTGACGATTTACCTGAAGGCCGAATCGAGCACACATGCTTAAAAGTGGCTAAGGGTCTGCCAGAGAGTATAGATCCTATAACAAAACTTCCATATTCCAAATTTGTATCAGACTTTGTACCTTCACTTTTAGACAATTTTGATTTTCCTAACTCACAGGAAAGGCGAACAGGGTTGATTCAATCTATGTTTGTTTTGAGGTGGAAAGCGTACAATCGGGAAAATGGGAGGATAGCTATCGGACAACACTGTCTCTGGTTGGATGGTTTTACCAAAACTATATCACATAACAGAGTAAAAGTATCTGATCATAATGTACCAGTTGATGATTTTGAAAGTAAACTAGACTTAGTAAACGATATTAAAGGGATACCTGAAAAGTCCAATGTCGTTATATTGAAATTGGAGCATTCAAATTATATTGATCATAATTTCAAGAGGAGAAAATTATGTATTATACCTATATCTGTTAATATTGTTAACTGTTATGGGGTTACTGTCAAAGTTTTTATTGATATGTTAAAACAGCAAAATAGGTATGTTTTGCGATCATTATTGTTATACTGGTATTTCATTCTTTACAGATTATTAATTATTTAAAGATTGGTTTGTTAACAGGGAATCGACGGGCATCCTCGGTTGGGCCGGGGCGTTAAATAATGGTTTTTCGATGGATTCAAAGGAATTGGGTTTGAATGTGACTTTAGAAAAATTCGAATCACGCAAAGTGCAGGTGATTACCAGAAACTAAATCATTATAATGTTATTTATTTACTCTATTGGCTACTCTACCATTCTAATTCGTGATCCCGATATGTATGATATATGAATAAGATTAAATATGTTTTAGCAATTTGTCTGCCTTTAATCCCCAGTCATAAATCCAACTCGACAAAAAATTTCAAACAATAAGTGTACCAACATTCATCAAGTTATCTCTAAAATTACAATTTACAAGCGGTGACAAATATATAA
>JAOSYY010000003.1:4514815-4531548 GCA_025727935.1 Hebomoia glaucippe
AATCCATTCCCGGCATTAAAAGGGGACAAACTCTATCGTTCCGGTGATCTAGGGAAATGGCGGTCTGATGGCAGTATCCCACAAAAAAGCAAATCTAGCCAATCCTGAAATGTAGACGCTTTATTTGCTTAGTCGATTGTTTTGGATAATTTGCAGGTTCAATTAATAACTTCAGGATTAAATTATTTCCAGGTTCATGCATTATGCGCTGCCCCTGGTACATACACTGTTGGTGCTGCATTTTCTATAACTACAAAAATAGAACCCGATAAGGTGGCTACTTCACAATTTATAAACAATACTTCTTTATTAGTTGTAAGACATATAAACTAAATTTATTTATATAAGTACTTTAAAAATTATTCATTCAACATTTATGTACAAGTTAAATTATGCTATTCCTATTGTTCTAAGTCCAAGAATTATTCATGTAACAACCGATTGGTTTTATGTATTATTTCATAACTTTAGTGAATGTTTCAATTTTATAGCGATAGTAAAAATAAACATAATGCACTAGTAAAATACAACGACTTTTATTCGATGCACAATTGTTTATATTAATACTACAATGTTACGTAAATAAATAGGATTTTAAAAATGCTTTAAAAGCGGAACATCATTGAAGCTACGATGTGATTTAGTGGTTATAAACAGTTAATATCACTGAGTTAAATTTTTTAGGTTCATTTGAGAATATTTATTTCAAACTAAAATCTATCAAGTAAAAATTGTTACTTTCGATATTTGCTTTTAATATATTATGTAAGGTTATGTATACTGTTACTATGTTATTTGCAACTTCTTTGCTCTAAGTTGAATAGGGATCAATGACAAATTGCCTATTACAGCTATCTTATCGTTGAATGACGTGAATGTGTTTGTAGTAAGTCTCCTATAAATTCGGTCTTTGCGCATATTGCCTTAATAGTAAATGGAATAATAAATAAAAGCGCACAAAAATATCATAAACAGTATCTATAAAGTCTAAAAAAAAATAATGTAATTTATTTTGGAGTTAAGTTTCTACTATGTATCTATTTAAAATAAAGCGTAGTCAACATTTCGTCACATATCTTCTACTATATGGTAAGTAGAATTCTATATAATAAATATTATTTTGATTATTATTAAATAATAAAAGTATTACAATAATATAGAAAATGACTTGTGAATATATCCGTAAACTATATAAACATATCATTAAATACTAGTATTTTAATTAATACTTACATCAATATAATATTATGTAATTGGAAAATAGTATTACAAAAAACAGTTGATGAGGCTATTTTTTAATTTAAACAAATTAAAGTCGTTTTCGTCAGAATATTATGCGGAATTTAATAAATATAAAATTATTATATTTGTAAATACAAATCAACGCAATTTTCTGTCGCAACTTTATTTGACACTAGTAACAACTTAAAAGGTCTGTATAATTGGTTAAATAGATTGATATTTTGTTTTTTTTTTTTAAATAGTCCGTCACCTTCAGTGTCTAGGTAATTTAGAAGGCTAGCTAATTCTTATTGAGCATGGGAGATGTTTTGACAAATTGGTTCATAAGCGTCGCATGAATATATCGGATCATTTTGCAATTTCTGTTTTATTTGTCACGGCGTGCATTTTGAGTAATTACTTAGAATATATTCCGTAGACTGATTTATTAACAGACGTCACGGAATATTAAAATACTTCTTACCTCACTCGAGCCCTGTTTAGAATCAGTTATCGGCAGCGGTAATATGAAACCGGTTTCGAAAGGGAGATTCAAAGGGTTCAATCTGCTGCTTTTTAAAGGCCGGCCGCCTATCTGCCTATACTGTGAATTTCCATGAGCAGCAGAAATTACCATCTGGTGAGCAACCTACCTATTAGCAGTCGAATTAAAAAACAATGTAATGCATATCGACTTTTTGGTAATAAGTTAATGACATACAGTTAATTTAACGGTTACTGGCTATGTTAAAGCAAATCTTGCTGTTGCGAAAATGTGACCAGGTACATCGTCGTATGGTGAAGTATATTGACTTTCGTGCGAATTTCATATGCGTAGCTATACTTTGCTACAAAGCATTTGAAAAGTTGAACAAACCTACTCATAATGAAGCATTTCGAAAAAAAAAACATTATTTAAATATATTGCAATAATAATTTAAGCAGTATATTTATTGTTGCCTTCGAAAGTACTCAAACGTAATCTTAAAAGTAATCTGTTTATATTTGAAATATTGTTAAGTCCAACATTTAATAAGTTATAGTAACAAAGTGGATATTGTTTAAAATTTAGTAATTGCTAAAATTAAACGTAACATTATAAATTATCTTTAAAAACAAGGGGATATTATACACATCAGATAATACATCTCAAAATAGACACTCATATCTCTTTCGTACCTTGAAAATATATACTATAATATAATTTAACGTGGTATTAAAGAACTATTACTATTTAAAGCAGCGTTAGAAAAACCCGAATTATCTTTTGTTCGACTAAAATCCAATTTTGGAACTTTGAACCTCATCAATGTTGTCGGACAAGCCAAATCGATTTGTTTTCTAGTTTATAGTATTTATTACATTCAAAAGTCTTGACTTAAGTTAACATAATAAGATACATAGCTAAATTAATTTAGTTGTGCAAGTAATTAATAATTTTTATTTATATTCTTTTGTCTGTGGAGCATAGGTGGTGTTACCCTCTTTAATGGCTTGCTTTCACCTTTCAGCTAGAGCAAACATATTTTTATTAGAGAATACAAAATATCTAATTCTTGATAAATATTTAAATGGTACTTGGTAGGAATTGCAAACGGTTTCTTAGTATTGACTGTATAATGAGAGTAATATTTTAAGGCGATGTAACTTTCAGGTAGGATAATATGCTTATTAAGTATAAATTATTAAGTTGCCACGTATAGTTTTCGGTGGGCTTTCATGTTCTTAATCGTTTATATAAATTAATGATGTTTTTCCTAAACTACTTTCACAATAAATAATTTTATTATTGAATACATAGTATTAAAACATTCTTATTAATACAAAAAGTTTAAGAACTATTTGAAGTATTTCGGTTTAGATAAGAAATGCAAAATTGAGGTAACCAAAATGTTCCCCACAATTAAGGGTTCTACATAATTCATAAAACATTTAGTAGTTTAAATTTTGATATTTTACTCGTATATTTTGTTGTCTATGATTTTAATTAATAAAAACATTTCCAATTTTTCGTCAATAACAAGGCGGATTTAGAAGTCAAAGATGGCCACATTGCAGGCCGGACTCGGCCACGGCCAGAGTGGAACTGACTGCTAGATAGATGGATAGATGGGCGTCCATCTTGAATTTCGCTGGATTTGTGCCGGTTATGTGATAAAAGTGTAATTTGTATATTGAACTTTAAGTTATTCAATTATTTTCAAGTCCTACATGTATGCTCGAAGTAATTATCGTTAAATCTTAGGATTATTGCAGGAATGTGTTAGGTATGGGAATCTCCTCCATTTGATAATTGACGAATAATGGCGTGCGTTTTTCTCCCTCTGAAGACTTTCAAATTTTATTTCATGTCATCAAATCATGAGTAATTCTTTAGAGTAATTAGATCTTGTTTTAATATAAATATATTTTGCGTATAATGTATATTTAAAAGTTATTTTGCTAAAACTGAATAATTGCTTTTGACTGAGCTGGATGTCGTTTTTAGGTTATACATCAATACAAGTGACTCGTAATTGTTCGTAATCGCTAGTAATGATTCCCAGTGACAAGTTGAATGGTTAAAAATCAAATAACCAGTGATTGTGAGCGCCTGAAAGTGACGTTGAAAATATTTTTATTCACAGTATCATTACTCAAGACATATGCGATTTCCGGTAAGAGCATCGTCGATAAAACCTTAGGTTGGCAAAGGTATCATACGATGGCAGTACCTAGTAGAGCTCGGGTATATGCCGATGTTAACTCACAGAAGCCTAGAGAGTATTGGGATTATGAAAGCTATGTGGTTGATTGGGGTAATCAGGAGGACTATCAGTTGGTTCGAAAACTTGGACGTGGAAAATACAGTGAAGTATTCGAAGCAATAAATATCACAAATAATGAAAAATGTGTAGTTAAAATATTGAAGGTGAGTTAGTGTGACTGTAACTCTTATGTAGTACTTGTATTACTGTTTGTAATATTGACATTAATTCAATTATATCATTAATACATTTAATTATTATAGTCATAACTGTCGTAATAATATATTTTTTTTAACATTATACATATACATGAAGGAGATATCTTTAAAACTACTGAACACATTTCAATTTAATTGATAAAAATCTTAGTTTTCAAATTTAGTTCAAGTAAAATTTGTTGTTCTTAGGTGTTCTAGTCCTAGAGTTGCTATTAATTGTGTTGTAGAATTCTGTTTTCTTATAAAAGTCTATTACTACAATAATAAAGATTTTCAGGTTATAATAATGTATATATGTGTCATATATTAAGATTTATGGGGATAATGAATGCTGAATTTTTGAAATAAAATAAGTAGGTCAGCAGCACATCATTGGATAATCAGTGATGTCATGTGGCTGTGTTAACACTTACCATCAAGTGAACCTCAACTTGTTTGTCAATGATTAATGTAGAAAAAGAAGTGGTTGGTAATGTGATAATAAGAAAAGCTCTGTAGAGGTTTTGAATCTCATAAATCAGTACATCTTATCACTCTTACTTACAGTTAGTTGATCTCATTGGTCAAAGTTTCATTTGATAGCTCAATATGTTTTAAACCTGTAAACATTTGTGCTTAGGGGGCAGTCTGCACAAAGTTTATAATGCTGTAGTGTGTATAATCATTAATAGTCTCTCAAAAAGGCAAATAAAATTCTTATTTGATAAACATAATAGGTTCTTAATATTTTATTGTATTAAAATAATTCACTACTTTAACAGAAAGTTATTTTAAATTTTATTATATACTATTTGAAAATATTTTAACAAAATGTAACTATTTACATTACTCCCAGATACCAGGGTTTTTTAATGCTTTGTGGAATATGCCATATTGAACTTAAATGTTTTCACTTCAATATGTTGTGTTTGTGTAAAATTCTGAATTATAATATTATTGTTATAGCCTGTTAAGAAGAAGAAAATCAGAAGAGAAATAAAAATATTAGAAAATTTAAGAGGAGGCACAAATATAATATCATTACAAGCTGTAGTAAAGGATCCTGTGTCCCGCACTCCAGCACTCATATTTGAACATGTTAACAATACTGATTTTAAACAACTTTATCAAACACTATCAGATTATGACATAAGGTAAGTGGTTGTGAAATCATTACATTTGTAACTAATTTTAATAATATGGTATTAACTATTCTTTATAATGGAATAATTATTTTTATTAGGTATTATCTGTATGAACTTCTAAAAGCATTAGATTATTGCCACAGTATGGGCATTATGCACAGAGATGTAAAACCTCATAATGTGATGATTGATCACGATAATAGAAAGCTACGGCTGATTGATTGGGGTTTGGCTGAGTTTTATCATCCTGGGCAGGAATATAATGTTCGTGTTGCCTCAAGGTACTTTAAGGTGAGTAAAGTGATCCGAAAGATATTTATAAGTAAACAGATAATTTACATATGTCTATTTAATTGTTAAATTAATGTTTTAGGGACCTGAACTCCTTGTTGATTATCAAATGTATGATTACTCATTGGATATGTGGTCACTAGGGTGTATGTTGGCATCTATGATCTTCCGTAAAGAGCCATTCTTCCACGGTCATGATAACTATGACCAACTTGTACGTATTGTTAAAGTGCTGGGCACAGAAGAATTGTTTGAATACTTGGATAAGTACCACATAGAATTAGATCCTCGGTACAATGATATACTTGGAAGGTAAGTTTTATAAATTCTTAACATAACGAATGTTATGATAAACTATATAAATTAGAATTCATTTATAGTTATAGATTTATAATTACCTCACTAATTATTTCAGGCACTCTCGTAAACGGTGGGATCGTTTTGTACATTCAGAAAATCAGCACTTGGTGTCACCTGAAGCATTAGACTTCCTTGACCGCCTTCTGCGCTATGACCATTACGAGCGATACACGGCTCGTGAAGCAATGGATCATCCATACTTTTGTAAGTTTGCACTAGCAGCTATTACATTTTTATCTTTCAAAACCTACCCTTACAGACAGTATAAATGCTCTCACAATAGTTCCTAAGTATTGTATATCTAGAATATTAATATTTGGCAATAGATTTCCATTTTACCCTGAAATTAGGATGAATAATGATATTAATTTCACACTACCTTTACATCAAGTGATGTACTTATTTTAATTGCTCAATAATAAAATAAAGATATACAAAATTCACAGTATTGCTGTCTTGCTTTAAAAGTTTTAACAGCAGTTATTTCATCTTCAGATCCGATTGTGAAGGAGCAGGGTCGAATGGCATCTTCTAATTCACCAACTCCAAATGCATTGCAGGGAGCAATAAATGCAACAGAGTAATATTTTAAATATTAATTAATGCTCTTTATAACAGTATGTAATGATATATATTCACCTATTCAAGACTCTGGAAGACATACATCAGGATACACTAATGGAGTTCATTTATGAATACACAGAAGGGACACCACAGAGTGAAATATCTCTATTTAAATGAACTTACAAAGAAATCCAGTTCTACTGTCAAGTATAATTTGGAAAGACAATATACTTTAGTGTTAAATGTTAGTAAAATCTGGTTAAATAATTGTTTTCAAAGTGTTTTCATCTCTGATACAAAACAACTTCATTGGCCCAGAAGAATATTATCAAACTCATTTACTTGAATGTATTTTGAGTTCAAACATAGAAAGGTGGAACATCAGTCTTTTATGTTTTAATGTGGAGTAATTTTCTTGAAAGAAAACATTGGAGTTTCATTGCACTTGATCTTTGCATTTATTAACCTATGGTATTTATATTGTAATTACTTGTATGATATAATACTGATAACACCCACATACTGTTTCAAGATACCGGTTATTAGCTGTCTTTTGTTGGTACTTGAGTTAAAATTTTGTATTTATGTTATAAAAGTGTAGATATGTGAGTAAATACAAAATTTTAATATTAAACTTTTTCATTACATGATTTATAAGTACTACCAGTAATTTTTAATTATTAATAGTGATGTTGAAGAAACATTGCTTCTTTTAGTATATTTTCGATAAGTTACGTTAGCTGTCCCTATAAATATAATATAGTTAAATCGAGTCGGTCTTCAGTAAAAACGGTGAGCTACATTGTTTTATAATTTATTTTAAATGTAATGACTTGAAGTTGTTGCATCAAAATTTTCTTAATAAACAGACTAACTTTGCCTGATATGTTTGGATTTTTTATAACATGTGTTTGTATAATATTTACACTCAGCATCCCAAGGTATGTCAGTAATAAAAATATAACCTATATATTACTGTCGGTTTTTCCTCATATGTGATACGAAGTATCAAAATTTAAAAATCTTTTCTTTCTTTATATATCACGGACGAACAAAAAATATATTATGTTTGTGAAACATCAAAATCTAACTATTATTTTTTTATCGTAATTACAGTACAAAAATTTTACTTAGAATCTCAAAATATTTCTGTTAAATGACGCAATTTCTAAGTTGAAAAGAGAGTAGTTGACTAATTTACCTCTATTTAATTCTAATATTGTTTTTATAAACTATATAACAGGAGATTTAAATCAAAATTAATTACAGATGAATTCCTTATTTTCCGATCATATTTAGTCTCCTTTGAGGCTGCTGTTTCATTTTTCTATTCAATTCTAACATTCCCATTGGTGCAGTCATGTAAATGTATATCGTAAAACTAAATACAGTTCTTTAAACAAAATTGATAAACCATTTTTCATTACAATTCGAAGTGTAAATAGCGGTTAAATTCAAAGTTAATTGTATTTTATGTAGTCAAAATGTTAACATAATTCAAAAGCAATAAAGAATCTTAGAAAGGCAAAGAATTAGACATTTTTTAAACATTGACTTTGAACGAAGTCTAAATATCCCGTCAAGTTTAGAAAACCATTTGTTTATTAGGTATATTATAAGACCTATAATAAAACATGTACTAAACATTGAACATATTACCAGTTGTTTTTAAGTTGGCTTCAGTCAAATATTCCATGTTCATACCTTATCTATACATAAAATTAATTTAAGTGGCTGTTTGTAATATACAACAGATTTCTTTTCGTAATGCATGTGAAAATTTTACGAAACATTTCAGTGCATGTGTATACAAACACACAAAAAATTTTGATCGTTTCTTGCGGTTAATCTCTGAAACGGCTAGACTGGTTTTGACGGGGATCTCTAGCAAATAATTGACATTATAGCATATATACACGGGCAGTTTTTATTTCATAATTACAATTATACATTTATTATCTCTTTGGATAAAATCACGGTATCGGTTTACATGTACATAGATCGTCAGTAAACCTTTAATGTTTTATTCAATAAGTATATTTTTTATATCTTATTCCTCAAATATGTAATACTGACACAGGCAGTAATAATACTTATTGTTTTTTTTTTTAATAAACCTAACTTGAACTGACACTCTTGTATCGTCGAAATTAGACGACAGCAGTTAATCGAAGTTATCAATTAAAAATCTACAAAATGAATGCGTTCTACTTAAAGCTGAAGAATTTGTGTAAGTAAATTTACCTTGGTTAAATACTTTGAAAAATTTAAAACCATTCTTGACAGAACTTTAATTGGCAGTTCAGTGACTTTCTAAGTCTAACAATATAAATAAATAAGTATATACAAGTTACTTATTTTAGAAAACAGTTTTGGACAGAATAAAATGATCGAGTCGTTGGTCCATTTGCCAGTATCCAAATTTGTGTATGCGGTTGAATTTCGAGGCAATGCTAGTCTAGATAAATAAAAATGATTCGCTAGGTGCTACTTGAGATCGGCTGAACCAATTTAACTGTTCATTTAAATATCTCGTAAGGTTTGAGGGGGGATGTGTATGGGCGCCGCCAGTATAATAAGTAAATAAAACAATTGATTTTATTCTATTACTGTATTTCTTAATTCGTAATAATTCTTACTACAACTGTAGCACAAAGCTTCATAAATATAAGGGAATACTAGATTATCTGGTTTGTCATTTAAATCATTTATCACATTACTAGGTCTGTAATGTCCAGAAGAGACCATTTTTGAAAAAGTAATAGCATCTGTAGCTATCAACTTGTCAGGTTTAGAGTTTAAATGGCTCTGAAAAAGAAATGTAAGTATAAATTATGCAGCATAGTTATATGCAAAGTCAACATTATGATAGTAATATATGTAATAGTCAAAAATGAATGAAGAACAAATTTGTCAACTTAAGCTTAATATTATATAAATTTTTATACCATTGGAACACAAACAAGCATATAGTTCACCTGATGTTAAGTGTTTCCTGCCACCCATAGACACCTCCAAGACCATTAGCAACCTTAAGAGCTTAGCCATATTACATTAGTTATTATTCTAAATAAGTTATGCAGCTGGTCTTATTATATTTCAAGTATTTGGAAATTCATACACTGAACTCAAAGTGCACATTGCAATACACATCCTATGCACCTATTAGCAGGGGTATGTAACCCAGAACTTGCCAATGTATTTGACATTGGTCTGGTCACAGGCAGCCTATATCCGAGGAAGAACACTAACCTCATAAGAAAATGCATTTAGACTGGGACTTGAAACCATAATTGTAAATTGATAATACCAACTTCTATGATTATGTTTGCAAATATTTTAGAATACATACCTGACATAATTTACAATTTTTGTTACTTGTATTATTATCACCAGAACCAATTTTATCTGCTGTTTTACAAATAGTGGATATGGTGGCAGGTGAATTGTCTTGAAGATCTGATATAAATTTTTTTATAAGGGATTGAAGGGTATTTTTAGAGTATTGAAGGGTATTGAAGTTATGGACAGGACCCAATTGCTTTATTTGTATGTAATTACATAGCTCTTCTTCAGTTATTTCTCTCATTGGCCTTAATAGTTTGATATCAACATCACGTAAATCAGCAAAACCCTAAAATAAACAATAATATACTCTAAGACTATGTTCATATAATAGTTTGATTTTAGATACAGTAAATGTGTCATGTTTTTTCCTGCTAGGTGATTCGAGTTTGGCTTATGACACCCAAAAGAATAGCAAAATTCTACTACATTAAGAGAATATGGTTAACAAATTTCAATATAAATTAAAATGTTTCATATAATTTTTTACATACTAGGCAGGTACTTACAGAATTGCACAAGAGTGGGCAAATTGTGAAAATTATGATAAATCAATATATGATTTTTATGGTGATAACTTAAAAATTGTAATATTATTGATGTGATTATTTTTTCAACATAAAACTATAAAACATTTTAATTGATACTTTAAAAGCTTTAATTATTACTTACTATATCATTTTCTATTTGTGATCCTCTTCCAGTTACAATATTTGATAATAATTTAGCTGAAAGTTTTGTATTCGTCTCTGCAGTAAATATTAAGTTACATCCCAAATCTTTTGCTGCCTTATAAAATAAATGTTGTTTTATTTTAGATACAAAGTCTACTTCTGTTGTTAGTGAAACATTATTTATAATTTGTTGCAAGTCTGGTATTATTAGTTTGCTATGACGTGCCTCAATACTTGTTTCAGTGAAGTTTGATTCAGGACCCAAATCACGAACATTTACTATACTAACATCAACATTATATTTCTTACACTGATTAATGATTGCTGTACTGGTGATTTCATCTGAGGAAGTAATTCCTGAAACAATTTATAAAACAAATAATATATGCTATTTTTGCCCCTTAATTTAAGGAGCAATATATAATTTAATTATTTTGAATTGTTAATTAATGTTCAATCAATTTGAATGAACACTATAATTCAATTAAAAATAGCCTCCAACAATTTCCAATTTATTAAAAATAGCCTCCAACAATTTTTTTAAATATACGTAAAAATCTTGAAGAAGCTTACCCGTTAAATGTACAAACGTGGGTGAAATCCTAAGTTTTTTATGGCTATTTAATGAAATGCCGTTCATAACTAAATCCAAAAGGACTGTAGACGATATATCTCCAGATAAACATATTAATGCTTTGTCCTTCAAAGACAATTTTGAGTTTTTCCCAATACATGAACGAAATTTATGAATTATATTTGCCGTGAAACATTCATCACAGAAGTAATAAATTTTCCTTATTGCTATTGTTCCTGGAGCATTGCATTTTTTACACAACATTTTGAATTTACAAAAGATTATAGAATAATAATTTAACGTCTTTAAAGTAAATACAACCTGAGATGTAATTAATAAAGTTAAGTTTAGGTTGTAAATTTTATGATCACATATTTTGCTAACCTGTCAATGTAGAGTATAGAGCAGTACTTGATTATGTCAGGTATCACCTATACACAGAGTACTATTTATCACAAACAAGAACTAAATAATGTGTCCCTGTCCTATATTTATTTTACATTTTAAATATACGATTGCATATCGGTATTTGAATGGTTATGAATTTTATACCTCCCAATATAGAGGAATGAATAACACGTTTACACTTACTAAACATAATCTCTTAATGCAAAATCCCAATCTCGAAGTTGTTATTTAAATAAATCTTGACAAGTATTGAAACTTTTTTGCCAAAATATTTTTAATTGGCGAATATTTATGCTTGCACCAATTGAGTGCTTAAACCATTATATTGTGCAATTTTACGCCAACAGAATAAAGTAAAATTTAAGCTCCTTGAAACTTCTTTTAAAATCGTGTAACTTCTGAATTTTGAAGATTTCCCATTATTCCGTGTGTGGGACACTTTAGTATGGAATTTATTGATTTTACAACAATGTTACATACTAATTCTCTAACCATTTTAATTATGTACTATGTAGGCTAGAATCAGATATAAAATGACATACATATACTATAAATATATATTAATAATAGTTTAGTCTTAATAATAGATCAAAGTATAAGAAAAATGGACACTTAAGAATAACAATATTTTATTTAAGTGTTACATTAACAATTTAAACCTTGTTAAAGGCAGCAATATCAACGCTTTGTACCTGCAAAAAAAATCAACTTTAATAAAACATCAATTAACTCTAGACAGTCAAATGAAAATGCACTCTACATTATTTATAATTTAGACTCTACTTTAACTGCCAGATACCTGATGTAATAACACATAACTTTGGGGGGATAAGTTGCATAAGGTCCTCATATTATTTTACAAAATAATTAAAACTCATGAAGTTGTGAGTCGTGGACCAGTACCAAGTGTTAGGGTATGTGAAAAATACATTTAACTTCTATTTGGCACCAAAATAATGAATGACGACAAATATATTTTATAAAGGTAACAACTAGTTCTAATTAATTAGTTTTAATTCTTTTCATTAATAAAAATTCTTAAAGGAAAAATGAGTTAAATCTGTAATATCAAAAATGTTACCAAAATGTTTGTTATAGCAGCTTTAAGAGAAATATTCTTTGTGGTTTTTATAAACATTAATGAATAAATACGAAAAATAATTAAGAAATTTATCAATAAATCTTACAAAATCTTCAATTTTCTCAATTTCTTCTGTAAGCCAATCAATAGAGACTTTATCATCTTCAACAACACAAGAAATTTGGAGCTTGTGTATACCATAAGCCAAAGGTACAAGTTTAGCTGCACCCCAAAGAAGGCCATCAGTGCTGATTTTTCTGACAGCCTCTTCCATAACTTTCATGTCTGTTTCATCATCCCAAGGCTTTATATCCAAAATGATATTTGATTTTGCAATAAGTACAGGTTCTGAAATTACGGGAAGATAATATTATAAAAATATATGGGTAACACTTTTAAATAAAGTGATAGTAAGGTACAAACTTTTTGCTTTTTTGGCATTGTATGCTGCAAGCCTTTCTTCTCTCAATTTTGCTGCTTCAGCAGTTTCTTCTTCATCATCATCAGACCCAAATAAATCTACTCCATCATCAGATTCTTGTTCTTCTTTAACTGCCTGAACCTGCAATTTAACCTTACATTTACATACAAATGGTGAGTTTGGAACTCATAATACTTATGTCTATCTTTCAAGACCCACATAAAGTTGGCGTTATTGAATGAAGGGCAATTAGTAATTTTGAATATATGGGTTTTAATCAGTTTTAGTGCAAAAGGGGACTAAAGTTGTGAACTGAACATGAACCTGAAGTAATTCTTTTTTTCTTTATTCACTTGAATGCTTTTTCACTGTGTTCGTATTCATATTCATTTACTTTGATAATTTACATTCTTACCTTTCAAGTTTGTACATATATAAATGTTTTTTATTCTTTTAATTTTCCTTTACCAAATATTTATCCTTTAACCTACCTTAATATACTCATAAAACACTTCCATCTTATTATAAAAGCTTTTATCAATCTTATTATATTTATTAAGTATGATTAATATCAATAAATACATGATGTATGTATGCAATGAGTTTTAAATTTTTTCCATTTTTTATACAACTATCTAATAAGGTGAAATATTTCTGAGTTATATAATAAATCATATATATGTATATATATATACGTATTCAATACCAAAAATATTAAAAATAAATATATTAAAAGAAAAGAAATTTAAATCAATATACCTTTGGTGTAGCAGATTGAGGTTTAGAACCACTGGTTGATTCAATACTCTCTACCCGCGCTTGAAGACTAATCACTAACTTGCGCAGATCATCCATGGCCTTTTTTAGTTCAGTATTTTCTTGTTCTAATTTGTTAAGTTTGGCAGTTATTTCTGTGTTTGGAACACCAGCTAGAGTAGCAACACTGTCCATCTACAATAAAAAAGGTAATATTAAAACTATGAACCCCATTAAAAGCAATTTACTAATTTATAGTTACATACACATTCCAGTGAATTTTTTATATGTTGTCTTGCCTTCGCTACTTCACTAGCAAGTGATGAACTTGCTACCGCCAATGGTTTTATTGTGCTCTGAACATAAAACAACATATTGATAAGTGATTTATTTTTTTATTATAGACTACTAAGTTAACAATTAGAAACAAATATAAGTTACTTTACCTGGTTTTGGGATTCATAATACTTTTTTTCAGCATCATTGTACACATTTTTGTCGAGCCAAACTTTTTCGTACATTAAACCAGACATCTGAAAAAACAATATTCCTTAAGATACGAGTGAAATATATGAGATTGGTCATTGCACTATAAATCTATTGAATATTTCTGAGTATCTATATAAAGTACAACGTACACTTAAATGATGCTAAGAAAGTTCAAAAACTTTCAAATTTTTTAGGTTATTTACGTCTGAAAGACGGTACTATAATACAGAACAATATTTTTTTTAAATTGTTGTTACCTTTACAAAATGTTGTATTTAAACAATTACTAATTCACAACAGAACTAAATTTATATAGAAACTTCCTACTGTGGCGAGTATGCAAACTGCAAAGGAACTTAATTTTTTTGACAGCTAATAATAAATGTTCTACTTTTGTATTCTACAGTCTATACATGTTCTACACGTCAACCTCCGTTTCCGGTGACCGCCGAAAGCGATGGGTATAATGGCCACAACGGTGCGCCGAGATGACGTTGAAACGAAAAACTTGCCACTGCAAAAAATATGTCCTGTCTTAGGACAAAAAATATTTTGTATAAAAACATTTATGTGCAGGTTTTATTTATAAATAAAGTCTAATGTAATATTATCATATTGTACAAAAGAATATACTGAAATAATAGTAACTATTAAGTAGAGGAGGATGAGAAAGATCTCTTAGTAATAGTACATGTATGTGTTATAACTTTTGAAACTAACAGCCAACTTCACTCTGATTTGTATTGGCATCTTCTTTATAATTGTTTTTTGTATATGAATTAGTAAATATTATATTTTTTAATTATAATAAATACTTAATTTTTTAAAAAGTAGTGAGCCATAAAAGTAATTTTGTTTGAACAACACGGTTTATTTGTAATTCAATTTGATGTCAATTATTAAAATTAAATATTTGGCAATCTTCTGTCAATTATTTATAGATTTAATTGTTTTTTAACTAAAATAGATGGTTATAAAATGTTTCATAGAATTGCAAAATATTGTTTCGTCGAAGTTGGAATTAATTTATATATAAAAATTGAATATGTCACATGAAATTTATCATCCTCGGACTGCTACACCATGCTAAAAAATGTTTCTTTCGATATTAACAAAGATCAGGTGTTTAACTCGATTGAGTTATTCGCTGGAATACATACTAAATCCATCGTAAAACAGCGAGAAATCGAATCGATCTAATTTGTGGTTAAGAGTAATAGTTCCTTACTATCCTGATAAAGTGATAACGTTGTCTTAAAATAAGAGAGGGTTATAGACAGTTAATTTCATAAATAATTCAATTGTTATGTATGATAACAACAACGAATTTTAATTTCGACAAAGTATGGTATGTGTGGTTTATCTAAGGAGTACCTATCTTTCATAAGTAATACTTTATTCCTTTCTGAAAAAATGTTTAAATTACTTTATAGATTTATAGAGAATTAGGAAACAATTACAAATAATAAATTTAGTTTGATAAGTATCTTTAAGATATGTATATTACATCATTATATACCCACTCCTTTTAATAACTAGTTGGAGGAACCAAAATTAACACAATTGATGACACTCAGGCACGTATTGGTATACGTATATTAAACCGTATATGAGTTAAACCACAAAATTTGTAGTTAATATTTAATAATTCAGAGTATTTTTGATCGGTATTTTAAATTTTTTTCTATTTCTTTCTAATGAGTTTCTAATAACACATTGTTCTACTATGGCGGTCAGAATTACCGTAAAAACTGATAAGTAAAAGGATAAGAATTATCAGTAAAGTTTTGGAAAAACACGTAACGTAATGAAATTATTATAAATTATATGAATTAAGTCACTACTTACAAAATAATACATTAAAGAAATGTATATAATATTGATCTTGTACAATATTTTTTTATGCTACTGTATATGAATTAAAAATTAACTTGGTTATAAATTTGCAATATGATATACTCGTTTTAGTCGTTTTAGTTTAATTCAAACAGCACCTAGTACTATTTTGAATTGGATTTGCGACTCCGACGTACTGAGAGCAATTGTTGTACATATGTAACACTGAGTCGGTGCTATATATTTCCAATTCTCAGCACTTTCTTGCACAAACGTATTGGCGCTTAGATAAATATTAGTTTTAATAATCAATGAACTGCTCACGTATCGGTTCGCTAAGATTTTATCTAGCAACCTTTTTTATATCTTCTTGTCTTACTGCTTAATACATTGATTTTTTTTTAATAAAGTTTTCACAAAAACCCATGTGCGTAACTTAGATATAGTAGCTAGTAATAACTCAAGAAGAAACGGGTTATAAAAAATCGAGCAAAATATTTAAGTAACAATGGAAAAAGTTAGGTTAGGTTAGGTTAGGCTAGGTTATGTTAGGTTAGGTTAGGTTAGGTTAGGTTAGGTTAGGTTAGGTTAGGTTAGGTTAGGTTAGGTTAGGTTAGGTTAGGT
>JAOSYY010000003.1:4531648-4592162 GCA_025727935.1 Hebomoia glaucippe
TTTTTTATTTTTTGTGTTTTTTATATATATATATATATATATATATATATATATATATATATATTGTTTTTGCCAAAGGTTGCACGCTTCTGTTCTTTGATACTCGATTGCATAAAGATACACAAAAAATAGGACAAGACCAGCTTTCCTTTTTATTTGGTTACCTTTATTTTGTATAAATTTATAAATCTCCCAAACGAAGCGTGCATGAAGTCTTCGATATATTGAAACTTTATTTAAAACTGTAAAAATAAAATCACAAGTAGCGTAGCTGATAAAATAAATTATATATTTTTTTAAAATTATAAATTATGTTATTGATTTGTTAAATATTTTTAAAATTGGAAAGAGAATTCTTAAAGTGAAATTTGCGTTACGTTGAGAAATTCTACAGCGTTTTGATCGCAATTTTGTAATGGCCGGTGTTATAACCGACATGGTGGAAGCGGCGGCATTCATCGCCCCAGGCATAGAGGGCAACCGGTGTCTGGTGCTGTGTACGTTTTCTCGTTGAAACTTTAAATGAGAAAAAAAAACATATTTTATTTGATTTCTTTAAAAGTTTTGTAGTGAGAAAAAAAAAATATTATTTTATAAATCTGTTTTAATTATTTCATATATAACTCATATTAAAACATATAAAATTTTCTACCATCCAAGGGCTTTAAATCAATAGATCACATAATACAGTACAATATATTACTTTAATTCCGATAAGAATCATTGTCCCATTCTGAACTGATATTGGGGTTGAGGGTCCAATATGAACGGAAGATAATTTCGTCGTTTTGGTGCGTGGTGTGCGCGGGCAGTGCGGGGAGGCGGCGGGCGCGGCGCCTGCGCGCGGAGGCTGTTGCGCTCAGAGCACCTGCGCCCGCGCTCCGTAGCGCCGCTCGCCGTGTGCTCGTGTACCCGCGCCCGCGCAACGGCCCGCGCCGCCCGCAGCGTCGTGACGCCGCCCACGGTATGTGAGACTCCGGTGGCGCGTCGGGGTCGGTCGACTGCGCGTTCCTCACTGCACCACGCCGCTTGTCGCTTGTTGGCGCACTCGGTTAAGCCGCCCGGCCGGTTTTGTAATTTTGCCGGGCGGGCTATGACGTCACGAGACTAGTTCGACGCGCGTGCGTGACGATCTGCGGCAGGACGTTTGCTACCGCCCCCGACCTTAGTTTCAGTGCAATAACGTGCTCGTTTGTGTCCTTTTCTAGTGCTTTTATCGGGATGAATTTAGCTATTTTCAAAAAAAGTCTAATGGTGGTCTATATGACAATTGTTATTCAAAAACAAAAACACTTCCTGTTTTTGTCATTATTTTTATTATATAATCAAAGTGAAAACTTTGAAATATCTTTGTATAAATCAGGGGTAAATGGCAAAATAAGGTCTTTGTGTGAGTGACTTTGCGTGTGATTATTTCTCGTTATACTTATGTAGGTTTCCTGTAATGTCTACATTCGACGAACGAGCTTTATAAGTAAGTAGGTAGTTGCGGGTATCGTTGTGTGCAAGCGTTGGTATAGGTAGATACTTCGACGTTCCAAGTTCCAACTTCGCGGCGAAGCCTTTTTGTGCTTTTATTTTCCTGCCGCAGCCGCCAGAGAACAACCTCTATAGCTACTCAATAACGTCTTATATATTTTAGCTATCGATTTCTATTATTTACGCGTATGCAGCTATGTTATTTCTGATAGCCAAAATCTGTTCCTGATACCTATGAAATATATACACATATTTATTGCTTGATAATCAAATTTTACTTTATATAATCATTAAAAGTAAAAAACGAACTTATTTTTTACAAGATATTGGTAAACACTATTATTTAATCACTTCAAGAGTGGACAACTAAAATATGCGAAGCAATAAAATTTCATGTCCAGAAGATATCGAATTTCAACATTGGCCAGATATAATCATGATCATTTTATTTCATTTTATACATCTATCCGTCCTTGTTTATCGTATATTCCAGTGCCTAAAGTATAAAAGCTTATGTATTTGTCTCTTTTTCACCCTCCAGTGCCTTCGCAGCCTCTGTAACATGGGCACAGTAAGAAAGCTTCTGTTGCGTGACCAAAAAATTTAACATTTTGATTGTAATTTAAATATAAAAAAACTTGTGCTTTCACCTCATTGCTCAAAAACAATCATTTAACTTGAAATTTTGTTGAAAATAACTTGTGTTGGTAAAAGACTTATTCTTCATCGTGATACTTAATAACTTATTATTATTTTGTATGAAATCACGACAACTTAAAATTTCTCTCATGTTATTGTTCTCCTATAACAAGTTCGACAACCACGTGGATATGTTATAGTCTTTCCAGTTTGTACCGTTTGGTGGTGCTTTTCTGAGCGGCCGCGCCAGGGCGACGTAGTTCCTGAACGAGTTCGGGCCGGTCAGGTGCCACTTAATACTTGTTCTGTTCTAACTGGACTCGAATCAGCTGTTCCTCTTGCTTTGTTTTCAATCCTTTTTCATTTTGTTTATTTTTGTTCTTGACGTTTATTGCCAAATAACTTTTATGATACGTTGGATTCAATCCTATTCATATATTTCGGTTACGATACTCAAACGAGCACCTTATACTGAAACAAATTTAGACTAATAACAACTGTGAGAGTAATGCTTATGGAGATCCTTATTACAGAAATACAATTTGGGTTATTTGAGTGTCGAGCGGGGCGCTCTGGAGTGGCGCCTCCGCCTTCACGAAGACGTCACTGTCAGGAGCAAGCCGTGCGGCGACATGTCCGCGTCGCCTCAGCCAGCGGGCGCGTGCGACGAGCGAGCCCGCACTCCCAGAGTGGCCGCCTCACCGGCCTCCACACCGAGATCCCCGGCTCCGGCACACGCTGTTCTTGCCACCATGACCCCGGTTCAACCTGCACATGATTACTATCCCCATAAAGTAGAAATGGATTCCGATGACGGTTATCCTCCAGAAGCTCATTCTTATCGCCATTCACCTCATGGATTAGCGGCGTATGCCCCAGATAACAAAGTGCCCGTCCAGCCTGATGTGTATGACCAGGGAATGGAATCGATAGATGAGAAGACTCCCATAGATCTCATATATGAAGATGATAAAGAGACTGTTATATATACTACTACACCGGATCAGAAAAGAGTAGAAATGATTAGCGGGCAGCTTGAAGATGGGCAGTTGGTGAGTGGCAGTGGACAACTAGTGGACGGAGGAGTGTCAGTTGTAGTTGGAGCACCTGGCCAAGGCACTGTTCTGGTGCTAGCTGATGAATTGGGTCAAGTGATCACGATCCCCAGGTACTGTAAATATTTTTTATTTTATAGTTTACATTTTTATAAGGGTTTTGGCAATATTTTCTTTATATTTTTATGAAAAGGATTCTATACGGATCCTACACTTCGAAGCTTACTTTTAGGTTAGCTTAAAATTTCTAACTTACTTATATAGGCCTTTGCGAAACTTTTGCTTTTCGCTTTCACCGTAATTCCATCCAACTAGTAACCTTCAATTTAGAATAACGTGAAATACAAATTATTAACTAAATTCATAAAATCAATGCGAAAAAGTGCGCAGAAAAATTGTGCATTGTATAAAATACTGAACTAAGGTATTAAAATCTTTTTGTGAAAGTTCATACTATAAATACTGACGTTTTACAGTATTTTGTGTCAAATTAAACGTACTTACTAATTAAAATTTTCTCTTACAAACTTTAACGTCGTCTCCTGCATAAAATCAATTTAATGTGTGGGACCGTCCAATTACATCTTTAAACAGACTTAGGAAATCAACCTGACTTAACAGGCTGTGCTAAGCGATATCTGAGCAGCATTAAAGCGATTCAATAGACTGCCCTTATTTTTAGTTCAAAAAAAGTTCTTCATTATTGCAGTACTATCTGTAATAACTGAATTGATTTAAAATTCAAATGAAGTCCTGAATCCCTTATTACACTTTAGAATGTAATTTACTTATTCAATCATCTATTTTGGTTTTTACTACCTGTATAGTTTTTTAGGTATTATTATGTTATATTTAATAATAAGTGGTACTAAGACTAAGCACTAGGGCAAAAATAAATATAAACCATCAAAAATCGCCACATACGAGTATACCAGGGAAGTACTGACAGTTTAAACGTCCATACTGTATTTGTTTATAAATAAAACACTCTCTTACACTGTTATTGCGTTGCTATTTCATACCTTTGACGGGATTCTTTATACAAACGATTTCGATTCTGTCAGTTGTCTATTTGGAAATTTGACAGTGTGAAGAGTTAGTAAAAATTTTATGTTATATGGTATGTGGCCCCGTGTAAGGTCCAGTGTAACGGTTATGCTAGCACTAGGAGCGGCGCGCGTGGGTGGAGACTGGAGAGACGTGCTCACCTTGAACTTGCCGAGTCCGAGCCACCTCTCGCACCATGCGATCACATTTCGATGCTGTGTAACTATTCAACTAGCCAACTTCAATAAAATTATTATTGAAAGCGATTGTTTGAGCTCATTAGAACGCTGAAGTGTATGGCTTAAGGTGGCTTAATGAATTGTTGTATCATTATGCTTCTATTTCATGAGTAAAGATTCAACATGATAATTCTTCTAATTTTTAATATTGAATTATTTATACCACAGTGATAAGCATTTTTCTCTTCTTCAACAATTTAATGTTTAAGAGTATAGTTTGACAAACTAAACAGCATATTTCAGATACCTATTACCGTATCAGCAAACAATACGCACTAAAATAAAGCTCCAATTATAAGGAAATATTATCTTTTTATCTAAATTTCACATTAATATAACTTTGTCAGTACAACAAACAAAAGAATTAGCTGTTAGAATCTCTCATACAATACTACACCAAAAATATATGGTACGACAACGGTTCTATTCACAAATACGTGTTAAATTCTTATACGGAAAATTAAATTATTATATGGACGATAATCAAAATTTACTTTATCAACAACCAGAATGTCACTACTAAGCAATAAAATACTTTTTTTGAAAGAAAGATACAAGAAGTCGTAGCAAATAATAGAGATTTTTAAAGTTTGTAACATTTCTTCATAAAGTTAAATTCTTTTGAAACCAGCCCTAATAAAATAATATATAAAATCTTAGCAAGTCCAGTTATGAATAATTTGAAAAATAGCGAAGGAGGGTGATGAATCGTTAGCTAAGAAATGATTCAACTTTTTTGAAATAGAGGTTTATGTTCCTTTGTAATTATAGAATTCCTGAAAGATTATATAAAATATATTCGAAATTTCTGATAAATTGAAAATTCATGTATACATACAAAAACGGTTGTTAAGATAACACAAATGTGTGTATGGGGGTACGTTAGATAATTCAAATTATAATTAGCGTCCATCTCATAGCGTCCTCTAAACTACCAAGGTTTCAATGATAAGGGAATTTAAAATAAAAAAGCTTTTAGTTAAAATGAATAAATAATCTCGATATGGATTGGTAGGTGAGTGATAAAAACTCGGCTGAATCGTTTAGGACGCCGAGAGGCAGCGCAGCCTCACCCGCCGCGCCTCCAAGGCTTTAATGATGACTTTTTGTTGTGTTGTGGTACAGACAATCAGCTTTTTACTTATTGATCACTTCTTATTTTCCTTGCTATTTTAAATATTCAATGTTTATGTTATAATTGTATTATCATAATGAAATAATTAAGTTTATAACTTAAATAATTAATTTTCAATGCAATCAAGACAACAAGTTTTAAAATATTGAATTCTGCTTAAAAATGCTTAAATATTATTACTGATCGCAGATATTAAATAGAAGAATATTTTGCGAATGAAATTATATTGTATGCATAATACTTTAATTCATAAATAATGAATTAAAAATAAAATCCGCTTGTAGTATGTGAATTACGTCGTGTGCAGGTTAGTGTGCAGGCGACAGCGATCCCCCCGGCACCCCGCATCGCCCGTCTCTGTTATTTTATTGCCTCGCACTCGCTGCGGTGAACCCTCGAGATGAGCTTACGATCGCCTCCTTCCCAATAATTATAATTCAATGTAATTATTTTCTTTAATAAGTTAGTACGTTTTAATATTATATTAAACGACGTAATATGCATTGGAATTTATTGTACTCTTTTTCTTATATTTGTTACGATTACATGTACATTTTATACTGTTAGTTAAAATTTATTTTTAACGCAAAATAGATTTTTTTACTAGTTTTATGTTCTTGTTTAATAACTGTTTTTCAAAATGTTCAATAGGTTAGGTATAAAAATGTCTTATTTTTAAATAAGTATATATTTAATTTTAACATTAAGGGGAAGAGGTCAACAGTCCCATATAAGTGGGAAGCGCTAACTCGCTAGTAAAAGACATCAACGAGCCTGCAGCCGGTATATGGCATATTATGCCTTGCGCCTGGGTATTGAGCTTTGTGATGTAGGGTTTCTTAAAATGACAACACTTTAAGTTTAAAAACAAATCTTTTAACAACGAAGTTAATAAAAATGACCGCACGTATAATAAAGTTCAGAGTGTCCTTTAAAAATTAACGATCATCCTTTCTACCTGATGCCGCTGTCCGAGTGCAAATAAAAAACGGTTTCCCCCACGTAAAGGGTTCACTTCCCATCGCGCAGGTTGTAGATAGTCTCACACATGGATAATATACACACATTGATGAAAGTTACTTTGGGCAATACAGGCTATCGCAGCTTCAGACGGGACTCTCGGCGGGGTATAAATTGTAAAGCTTTTTATTAACGAATTATTATTTTTTCTTAATACTTGCGTCTAAGTTTATTGATTTTTAAATTTTAGGTAATTAAAATATTCGCATATTAAGAAAGTTTATGAAAATTTTTATTTAATAGACTTTTTACTTACATACCTAAAGTAGAATTAAAATTTTTCGTAAAATCAATTCGCACTAAAATGTCACAATTTCATTGAAACCGTTTTAAAACAAAAATTCGTACCTCATGCGATTAAGATTTCAAAACCTTCTTGTTGATTGATTGTTATTCAAAGCGATATCTAGCTTTTTTGTCGGCGATTCCTTTACAATAGAATCTGTTGTTGTAGTTGGAATTGATACATAATATTATGTAAAGTAATTTTGACGACTAAAGGCATGTTAGTTAGAATATATCACATTATACGTATAATAACTGCCTTTTAAATTTGAAGGAATATATTTGACTTTAGAGTCCTTTTAATAAAAATTGGCACGAATTATAACTATTCAATACTTACTTATTTTAAACGTTTTATATAAATTAGGGAAGATTTACAGTAGGTATTATTTTTTATTGTCTAAATTTAAACCTCTGATTTGGGTAGTTAGCTAGTAAAAACTAAATGGTGGTAAGAAACTCTTGTTGATGTCTGAGTTATCTGTTTTATTAAAAAAGTGAGTGATTTAAATTTAAGGGAACTCGCAAATTTGTATAGGACGATAAGTATAAATATATAATATTCAAAACTTAAGATCTACATCGGCACTAAGTGACTAATTTAACAATTTTAGATTCATTTTACTCATTTAAAAAGATTTTATTTTCGTCACAAACATTTCAAAATCATTAAATTGCTTTGTATATATGTGGTTATTTATTAAATCATTGACTCGTAAAAACGAAGAAACTTTATTCTTCACATTGATATAGAGAACACAGTATTACGGGGCAGAGTTTGTTTGAGTGCGGGCTGATATAGATGTGTGCGTTAGCTTATTAGTACGATAAAGACAGAGAACAGAGTAGTGATCTGTGCGACTGAGAGAAACAGTCGTCAACAAGGCTAGCTTTACCATATATGTATAAGTATATGAATGTTCGATTTTATTAACTTCATTCGTTATACCATTCGACATTTTGATAATAATATACGGATAGGTAGGTTGAATGCATGGACCAACAAAGCGATGCTTTGTATAATCACTTTAAATAAAGTTGGTTCATTCCTAAATGTGTTTAAATCCTTTAAATGCATATTTCTTAGTTCTTAAAAATGTGGATACAATCTTTTGGAACCTCCATTAATTTACGTCACCTTTGTCCAAGTTTAACTTGATCATTAACTGTCGTAATTTAATTTTATTAAAAAGATTACAAAGTAGGTACTTAATGGACACATAAGACCGTGGTCATATAAACTCATCCGAAGATATGTTCTCACAGATTAAGCAATATTATGATAATATTAGCCTCTGCTCCGTATTTTTCTTTAATTTAGATTGAATTGATGGTGATGTGATTTGAATTTCAAATTTGATATTAGTAAGGTTTACGATGTACCTACCTACTAAAACACAGCTCATTTAAGTATGGAATATAAAATGTATATTATGTATGTTTTTATAAGTATTGATGTTATTTGGAACTACCTACTATTATATAAATATCGTTATCTTATTACAATAATAATAATTGATGACTTTGAATTCAGTACAATCGTAAAGAGAAGTGATTATTTTTTTGTCGATCTATTTTCGTTCGATATATCTACTTAAGGTTGTACATTCACTCGGGTTTACTGTTGAGTGTCGGCTAAATATGTGGACAGGGTCCGAAAAACACGACATTGCGGCGAGGACCGGAGTACAAGGGCACCCCTCTCACTCACGTCACGTTTTGGATGCCGAAGTAATTAAGAATTGCATACAATCGATATCGGTGATGTAGGCTACTGCAATTGGCGTTTTTAAATTACGAGATCGAAGTTTGATAAACATTCCATTTATAAAAAACAAGTAAATATGTTTAACGAATCTGTACCAATGGACGTAATTGTTTTAACTACATGTATTTTTAGCGTAGACATAAATTGTAAACAAAACACTGGGTTTGTTTTCGTGACAAATATTGACTTATTACAAATAATTTTATTCAAGCGAAAATCGTAATTAATATTATTCGAACTAATCATGTATTTCCATGTTCCATATATTTGTATGCATCAACTGTTCAATTATAGATAAGCTTGTATAAATATACTATTAAATAAATAAGTCAGAAAAAGAAACAACGGATACATATACTTTTAAGGAGTAGACAATTTTTGTATATGCGAGTTTTAATGGTTTATCTCGGCATCTTATAATTACCAGTATTTTTTATCGGATGCGAAGCAAGGACAATTTCTTGAAGTACCTTCTCAAAGAATTCACTTACCTATAGCTCGATTAAAAAAGAAGGACTTGAAGGGACGATATGGAATGGTTTTTTGTGTAGTACAGTAAGTGCCGAGCGAGCCACAGTCTACATACAAGGAGACGCGATCCGCCACGTCTCCGCCGCACTGCGATGTAAATGATCCCCTTGAATAATGTATCCCATTCTTGGTCATCTCCTCTCCCAACATATAAGGTACAAGGCAATTAACCGTTACTTCCAACCGCTTTCTATCTACATACACTTACAAAGAAATACGTTAATTATTGTTAAAGCCATAATGTTTTAAAACACAATCATCTATTAATTGAGTGTTTCGTTGTAAACTCATTTTTTGTATCTTCATAGTTCATCAATGCCTTATAATAAAGTGTTTTTTCCTGTTTCACTCATGTGGTTTTGTGTCGTGTGATTTTCTCACCATAATATATTATAAAGGTTCAATATTTATCTTTTTTCACAAATTCGCTTAAAATTGCAAAAAGGTAAACCTTCAAGACAAACAGTTATATTTATGAAAATAATACATTATATATGAAGAAGTATACGGATACTAGCTTTTGCTTTACAATTGGGTTATGTTGTTGGACTTTTGATAACGATCCCTATTTAAAAAAAAAAATAATATAGTCTATAGCCTCCCTCGATAAATGTACTATTCAACACAGATTTTTTTCCAAATCGGACTAACGGTTCCTGAGATTATCCTGTTCAAACAAACAAACAGACTTCAGCTTTATAATATTTAGTAAAACTTACAAATTCTATAACTTATTGCCTATTTATAAAATATTGTTATAGGCATCACAACATGGGCAGATGTGATTTAGGACAATTGTGAAATTCCTCTTATATTTTTTATATTTTACAAATATGTAGTTAAGAAAAGGTCATGAACGGATCATTTGATCTTGTGCGTCGCCTGGGGGACGGCAATAGCACCGCTCAAGGTGTTTTAACTGTCGTACAATAATTATATTGAGAATATAAATATAAGTATTATAAATTTTTATCATTTACCTATTACGTGTAAAAATCAGATTAACTATGCTAAAATTGTAAATAGTTATCTTCAAAAAAATCCTAACTATGCTCACGAATATTTTACAAAATATTTCGCATTCAAGCTTATTTTGAATATTAAAATCAGTATACACGTAAATACTTCGATATTAAAACATGAACTATCTAAAACTCCTCAGGTTTCAGCGGAAGCGTTATGACGGATATATTTATTTGTATCGTACCTAAGATAAGTTATATTCTTTGTTTAACCTTTTAATGTTGAAGTACTCCTATGAATGTTAAAACTCTGACATAATTCGCATAAAGGTGAACATAGAAGTGACTATGTAACCGTCTCAGTCTGGTGTTGCGATGGATGTCTCGGTTGAATATCTCTAAGTATTACATACAGCTAGTCAGCGTATAAAGGAAGTTTACAAATGATAATGAACTCTGAACACATCGTGTCTTGTGTGAATTTTGTGGTACAAAGGCGAGAGGCGCGCGAGCGGGTCACGACTAGCGCGCACGCGCGTTCGTGACCTTGCCGTGTGCGCTGCCTGAGGTCACAATGTTGCGGCGATGCGCTGACTTCACACCGAATTTTTCTCATCATTCGTATACTTCCTTAACCATTTTATAATTTAGACATACGTAACATGCGGACGTCGCAGTTAGGCGCGAAACGAATGAAAACATTAAGTTGTGCGCTGTGTGGTAGCAGAACAGACCTTGCGCCCCGCTTTATAAGCGTGCATTCGAAAGTACTTGGGACGCAATTCATAATTTAATAATTATTTATTGGTAAAATTGAATGATGCAATATTTAATGTTACAAAATAAGATACGAATTTTGTGTATGCATGTACGACTGCGCACAATTTATTTTTATGCGTCATTTTATTTTAGAGTTATAAATAACACTAGTAGGCGTAGGTTAACAAAAAGTAAATATTTAAAAGTGCTGACAAAAAAATATTTATTGATCGCATTTTTTCAATAGAAAACAATAAATACTATACAATTAATGTATAAAGTTCATTTACTCGTTTAACAATGGAATAATGTTTATCCTGTAGATAAAGCAAAGATGAAGTATTTATATTTTTAATTATTGTTACGACCGCAGTAACGTTAATACTTATTAGGTTCTTACAAGTTTTAAAGAGACAGATTTACTCAAGTACTAAGTGGAGAAGTCTTTGAGGAATGAGAAACGCTGTACCAAGCCAGCCGCCATAACAGGGCGTTGCAGACTTTCTCTTGAAGGCTCGCAAATTCGCGATAGTACTGTATTGGGTCATTTAACATAATGAGCGTAAATGTTAATATTATAAACTTTTACGGAATTCATTAATCATTTACGTAGAGCAAGTATAATTATAAAGGAAGATCCATGTTATGCGAACGGATGTATTTTAAAAATAATTACTTATTATTTATTGCCTTTAATAATAAAGTTAAAAAAACATTAGTGTTCTTAACACTAATTTATAAAACAATTGGGAAAGGTAATATTTATCTACTAGTAAATATTGTCTATTATTCTATACTTATAAATAAGATAAAGTATCTGTTCATAAGATGAAGTGTCTGTTTATAATATCAAAATGAACTGTGTAAGATTGTTTTATTGTGTAAGAAACTGTATGAGATACTTAGAATAGGAATACAATTTATAAACTTCTTCACTGTCTGTCTACTCTGGCTAATCTCCAAAATGGCTGGTCCAATTTTGACCGGACATTCACATAAGTGATGTTATGGCAAGTAACAAAGACTTTTAATTTTGGAAAATAATTTGGTTTTAGCAGAGATGGTAAAAATCCGTGAAATTTTACTAATGATGAGATATGTACAATTAAACGTTTGAAAAAGTTTTCTTCCTCAAGAGTCTTGTAACATAGTATTTTTTTTGAAAATTGATAATTTATTTGATGAAATTTACTGGACTATTACGAGTTTCTCAAGGTACCTACAACCAGTTCAATAAAAATTAATTGAAAACATGTTTTGAATACTCGAAGGGAATCTCAACAGTATAAACTTTCGTATCGTAGTAGAATTTAGCAAATTATTTGATTTCATGTCGTTGAACTCTAATATATGTACATACATATATATCAGTATAAGTTTTAAGTGTAATTATAATTAATAAATTACACATTTATTATGAATTGTTGCATACAATAAAATACATTTATTACTTCGCAGATGAAACTATACACGGTCCAAATAGTAATGTAATATATAAAAGATTTTGTTTGTCTAAATGTTGGTCTGTAGCTGTCTGTCTTTATGCTGTCTCTCCGTTTGTTTCGGTTCATCTCTAAAATAACTGAAACCATTTGATGGGAGTTTCACTGCCGGTACCTACAGTCTACATTCAGTTAAGAGTAATTATTAGGATTTGGCAAAAAAACACAAAGACCTTAAGGGTAACTGTTTAAACATACAACGTTAAAGTTATAAACTCAAGTTTGTGAGGTTGTTTTTGATACTTAAAATAATATTTATATAATATTGTTTTGTGTCTGCGTGACTGGCACACATTTTCAATAAAATATAGTTTAACGTGTACAATACGTGATATATTTACAAATCTTTCAATTATTTACACAAGTGTATAATGAAGTTTTTACAAAATTAGTTTTATCCCGACAACATTATGCCTTTTCAATTGACGTGGTGATTTCTTGGCTAAATGATAGCAAAATTTGTAAAATAAACAGTGTGTTATATTCTGCAAAGTGTATTTTTTTGAAATACTTAAGTACGTACAATTTTATTAAATATATTAAAATATTAGACGTTTAACACACTTAGTGCGATTTTAATTAGTTAAAAATTTTAACTTTTAATTTTTGAAAGAAAATAGTTTCATAATGGGATTCTAGCAAAATTTGTCATTTCCGTGCCGTAATGAATGATATTTAATGGTTTGCTAAGTGTAATTAGGGCCCGCGCAGCAGAGTGCTTGGTTTATGCGGCTACATAATTACATATAATAGACGACTTTTGCAACGTAAATATAAGTATGACTCTTTAAGTTCTTGAAAAAGAACTTTTACGAGTGATTATAATTATAAGGCTTATTTAAAGTAGATAATACATAGTCCAATTGATTTATATAAAAGCTTGTTTCTCCTTTCGATTTTAAAAAGTCTTTTAGAAAGTTATACATTACTTATCTTTTATTAGAGCTATGCCTAACTCAATTTCCTGCCTTGACAACTTTTAAGACTGTTTCCGCTACATAAATCTAGAGTTACAAGATTTACGTAACTTTTAATTAAATTCATATGTATAATTAAACATACATTGAAGCGTTTACAAGTGTTGTGTATAAATGACGCTAATTATAATTCATTTTTAGGAATTTCTTATTACTGGATATAAATTTTTTTCTGAAGGTGTACACAATAAGATAAAATGACATTGATAATACTGTAATTGATACGAAAACACTTCTTATGATACTTGTAGTACTCTATACTTTGAGTAAGATTGCGTGAATTCCTTTATTATTAGAAACTGGCAAATCAATAGTAATTCAACCATATTATCTATTTTGTATTTATTTTCATTATATTTCTTTACCTATAATGTGTGATAACAATTTCCTTTAGAGTGCCTCTGTATATTATGTCTAATGAATATGTAATAGAATATCATAAAGAAATCAATTATGAAATCGTTACATCCTGTTAAGCAATTTTTGAATTCAAGAAGGCCATAAATTTAATAATTGCTACCGTTATTCCTGTGTTGTTTTTAATATGATATGTAGCGTAGTTAATATAATATGTATATATTTTGTTACAATTTGAAAAGCAACACCTTAACTATCAAAATATTACGATGATTCTTCCTACTCGTCACTAGATGTCTGGCCTGAATTCTCGGTATGATACTGACCCGTCAAGTAACGAATTAATTCTAAGAATCTGCAAGAGGTGGCGCTTAACTAGAGCCGTCAGTATTTATGAAAATTGTATCAAGGAAAATTTTTATTGATGTTTTGAAATTAGAAAAATAAGTTAAAAATCTAAAAGCTACGAAAGAACGCTTTCGAATCGTAAATGTAGGCATTTTAAGGAGTTTTAGGATGAACTTATTTGTGTATTATGAATAGTATTTCAAAGCTAACGATCTTTGTAAATGAATTAGAATTTAAAATAAAAAAATCTGAAAGTTGATTAACTTATAGTGCCTTTATTTTGTACTTAGCTATCTTCCTATGAAAGACCCTTGAAAGTCAGTTTATAAGGTTAACCTGATCAAAGAGACATAAGAATGAAAACTATTTTAATATTTATATTCCTCTAATAAGTACCGTACATACTTTCATATTCAATCAGCATACTTTAATTCTTCTAGCTCTTTATAATAATTTTGTTTATTTTTGAATTCCACTCATACAATCGTCCACATCTATCATATTTTTAAGAATTTTCAATATTACGGTGATGTCGTCAAAATTTCGTTGTTTTTATTTTAAGCTTGTACTCTTGAAAATGTGTTTTGGTTTCAATAATCGATGTCATTAACTTCGAAGGTAGAGCACATAATAAGTGTTTCGTTGCTTACAAGGTTTATGACAGTTTTTGTTTTATTTTTCCTTAGTTTAAATAACAATGTATATTGAAAGGCAATTTAAATTTAAACTTTATGCGCATGTAATCCAGGTGCGAGAGGGCGCGCCAGGGTAATTTTTAATTGGTTTTAATATCTTTAATATAATTCACTTGCAATAATTTACTGAATATTTGTTACTTTTAAATACAAGTTCTGTGCCCAAATATGGATTCGTGTCAGTGTCTATTCACCGTTATACTTTATTTGTTAATATTTTCAATGAGCGATCAATTTTAAAAATATTGTACATATAATAATTGTTTAGCATTATTTAGGTATTAAAATTACGTGGCAAGTGAAAAATGTACGGTAATATCGATGCAGGTTGTAGTGTTCAGCGTTTTCTTAGCAGTTATCATATCCATCGCGTTATTGACCTTAATCTTTACAATTTATGGTCATTCAGTACAGACTACCATAAACGTTTTATTGACTCTCGTTATATGTACCTCTGGATAAACCGTTTTATTGCACTTTGCTTTTCATACTCGTATTTTATATTCATTATCTGTTTCTCCCTATTGTCACTTTGCATTATCATTTAAAATGTTTTACTTTGTTTTTGATATTTTTGTTGACTACATAATAATGTTGAAATTACTTGAATATGAATATCTACGGTTTATGTAGTAATACCAAGAAAAGTTAAAATATGTAATTAAATTTATTTCCCAGTTTTATT
The DNA here is from genome assembly GCA_025727935.1 of Hebomoia glaucippe. NCBI lineage: Eukaryota > Metazoa > Arthropoda > Insecta > Lepidoptera > Pieridae > Hebomoia > Hebomoia glaucippe. The sequence goes on from JAOSYY010000003.1 coordinate 4,547,132, forward strand.
CAGCTAAATTTTCATAAGAATGAACTATTATTAAGAAGTATTAATTACATAAGTTCATTAACCGTATATGTAAAATGAATGTTGAACGTATTACAACTTTATTTTATTACATAAAAATGTATTTATTTTTTACTAATAGTTATCGCTAATATAGTAGGTTCTTATGAATTGAAATTAATTATGAATAAAACAATTAAGTATCTTCTTATTTGGATATTTGTATCTAGAAATGTCAACTAACTAGACTCTGGAATTATTTTGACCACACCTGTAGATTTTGAAACTTCATATGATAGCTATAATTATAGCTAATTAACTACTTGAATGGTATAATTAAATCGGTATATAATTGATTGTTGAAATTTGAAAGTATTCATATAACCTTTTTTATGGGTTCCATGTTGTTTGAAAAACATTTAAACCGCGTTTAAAATATTTATTTATTTCAAGAACTTTGTGAGCCAAATCCTAGGATTAGCAAATTGTTCAAAATTGGAACATTTATTTGTATGTGTATGATATCTACAAGTCATATCGTTAACAAGTCTGATTCAATTTTTACTGTTATTTAATTCTTATGTAAAACGTTTACATAGAACAAATACTTGATAAATTTTAAAAGTTATAATTACATATATAAATAATACCTACAAATTCATATGAGTATATAAGTGGAACAATTCTAATTGAATCTGATTAGATTTATAACTAGTACTTAACAGTTTGATCGAAGACTAACACATCTGTAAATACCTACTGCCTACTGTTCGAGTTAAATATAAGATTTTTTTTATTAATACTATTTTTATGTAGAGGTGGCAAACGAGAATAATAAGTTCAATCTTCGTAATTTTAATCAAACTATTTTCCATTAGGTACCGTTTTAATATGTATATATAGCGTTTAAAATTATGTTGATATATTTTAAACGTAGCAGTAAGGGTCGTAAATACAGAAATGCGTCAGTATCACATACAATATGCTATATTACATTTTTCAAGTATTTCATGAAATCCTTTTGCGATATTTACGCATATAGCTTTCGCATTTTCTTATCTTACTTGTTAAGAGTTTGCATGAAACAAATACCTGTACAAAGATGGCAATGAATTTGCTCTTTAGCTTCGGATGTGGGCAATGGATGCGTTTATAATACAGTCGGCGAGATCGCTAGTACAGTCACGTTCCCATTGTTCGAGGGTCCGATAAAAAGTTCACTCAGACCTAATAATTAGTTTCAGTACCTTAAGAGAGAAGTCGCAAAACAAGAAGCTTAATTAGCACTCATAAAATCCCAGGTTGAATAGATACCTACTGAGAATGTTTTATCTGTTTTACAATCCAATGCAAATTGTTGTTAATATTCCGATAAAAAGTATTGTATTTATTATTTTCATTACGGACTACAGGTGCAAATAGGTACATTAGTTAGTACCTACGTCATATACTGAACCTTTATTTTTATCCAGGTAGAACTTTATTTTAAAATGGAAAGAAGCTTTTGTAATACACAAATGAGAGCATTTTTCTTGTTGGATTATAATGTATAATAAAAGACGTGAGAAATATGAGCAATAAAATAAGTGATTTTTTATATAAAATTAAATTACACCTTATGAAACGAAAAAATACGGCGTGTTTATAAGTTTTGATTCACGTGTATTGTAAGTATAAATAATTGTAGCTAATAACACTAAAACGAGTTACGATGTTATGTATTCAATAAAAATATAAAATTACAATCAGTACAAGCAGTACAAGCGTGTACAAACTCAATAAAAAAAATTAAACTCTGCGTTCCAAATTAAAATCAGGGACGAATAATTTATTTATTTTTTACGATGGCGAATTGACACATATAATATTATATGCAATATTGTGATTTCCGTGATCGATATCACACCACTTCACCTCCGATACATCGTGGGAGGTGCTATCTTTAATGTCAAATACAAAGTGCATGTAGCAGCGCATGTCTTGGTATCAAGAAGATTAGAATGATAGGCCAACGTATTATATGAACGCAAGCAGTTTCTCTATGCGTACTGTACAACTCCGCCCTTCTTGCTAATTTAGTTCAGCATAAATCTTGTTTCACGAGCACATTGCCTCGTTGCCATTCGTCACCGTTGTAAGGCTGCCATCTGAAAAACGATCGTGATTTTATTATTACAAAGCTCTAAGCGAAGCAGTTAAACGGTTCATTACCACTTATTCGTTACGATAGTGAATTTGCTATGGATGAGTTTGATTGATATAACTACTTTGTGTTTGCACATTTTTAAATGAAGAAAGCGAATTTATTGAAATTTACTTATAAACTCGTTTGTTTACTCGTGTGTTTATCATTTCGTATAATATATTTTGTTTTTTTTTCGGTTTAATGTAATGTAATATCTATACAGAATGTTTGGGGGCTGCTCCCGAAAACGAAGACGGGTGATAGTAGTATTGATACCTTTGATGAAGGGACGGAAAAGAAATTGATCCTGACTAAAAGCAGACATAGTTTTAACCTTTTTATTTGCATTATTTACGCTCCATCTTGTAAGTACAGCTAAATAAAACGATAATTTCTTATAAAATACATTAATTTACTAAAAAAAAGAACCAGCAATGAAGCATTATAACAAAAACAGCTGGACTAACATGATGGAGGGAAATTACCCTAATAAAACGTTTTAAAAATATAATTTTTTTAGTCAGGATCGAATTTTATTCTGTCCCGTCATCAAAGGTGTCATTAGTACTATCACCTAGCTTCGGTTTTGGGAGCAGTCCCCAAACACCCTGTATTTACATACATTTTATATTAATATTTAAAAACACCTTATCGAAATTTAGGGGCACTCGTCAAACGATTATATCCGCCAGATAATCCTCTCATAGACTTTTTAGAGATAATCGCTTTTTCAATTAACTCTTAAAATAGAGCCCCATAAATTTTATAGCGCTGACTCGGCATTGGCGGTGAAAGGCGAGCTGCTGTATACAATTTGAGGCTCCAATCAATGTTTTTGTCATTATAAACATTAATTATGACTGAATTTTTGATCTATACTTTCTATCAAGTATATTGTTGATAAGTATCATTTGAAATGCATTTAAAATTCTTGAAAAGTCGTACGAATGATTCCAAAAATAAAATTGTTTTATTAATTAAATATAATTATTTTATTTATTTTTATTTATACAATAAATTTAGTTTGCAATGGTAATAAATCTTTAGTTTGGTTATCCACTTAAAGTATATCTTTAAACTAAATCATTTAAGTAAAACTATTTTTAAGTGATTCCAACACCAAAACATTCAAGTATTTTATATTAAGTACCTAAAATAAATAAAAAAACTTAATATATCGGCTTTTAAGTTGTTATTAGTAGCTTATTTAAGGGTGTGGGAATAAAAGCCGTTTTAAGTATTTAATCTATTACTATTTTGTGTATTACTAGTTTGTTTGTATGAAAGGCTAATCTCAGGAACCGCTGGTCCGGTTTGAAAAATTCTTTCCGTGTTGGATAGTATATTTATCGCTGAAGGCTATAGGCTATAATATAAAATTAGAGATCCTTACTAAAAGTCTAATAATGTAAACCAAGGTATAAAAATCGAAAAGTACGCGAGTAAAGCCAGTGGCAGAAGCTAGTTTTAATAAATAGATTTCAAGATAATAAGGGTAGTACTAGTATTCTTGTGGTTCTGTAACAAAGTTTCACTTCTGAGAAGTACGGTAATCAACTGATATATCACATGTTAGACATCACGCCATAAGACCGTCGAATTTCTTTGACCCACAGTACGGCATCTAACATACGGGTATAAATTATTATATGACAAAGATGTTGATATCTTTAAGCATCAGTCATAACACAACAAGTACCATTATGGGTATACTGAAGCATCTTCAAAGTACCTCATAAACTTGTTATACAGCTACTAGAAACATAATTTAGCGGTACTGAGAAAAAAAGATCACTATCTGAAATGAACCAGAGGTTTCTACAAACAACCCATTATGTCTGGTAAAGGTGTTATGGAAATTTATCTGTTTGATCATATTTTGACTTAGGTATTTGACATAGTATTATAAATAAACTCAACACAGATTCCTTTGTTGATTACATAAAAAGTTTTTAGGTATATAAAGATTATTTTGAAAAAAAAATGAGCTATATAACAATTGTAAATAAAGTTGCAAGCGAGAGTGGCATTGGAGTCGCCTGGAGGAGTTGTCAGATTTTTGTTCAAGGTGAGAGTCTCTCTCAGATCGAATCTAAATGGCAACTGAATTGGCATTTAAATGCCACGTGTTTTTAAATTCATACCGCGTACGCAATTAACGATTTGACTTCGATTACTTCGTCATAAACACGGGAATGCTTATAATGTTTATCGTCGTCCGTTAGGAAGCTAGTTAAGAATTCAAGTTATTATTATTGGTCTGCAATTCCAGTATATTTCTGACCGCATCGCCTTTAAAGGCAAAATATATTAATGAAGGACCTAATAAAATTATTGAGTAAACTCAAGCAATTAGGTTCACCTAATTACCTATTTTATGAATTCCAAAAATTATGTCTAAAAATATCTTTGAACAAAGGTTAATTTTAATTTAACAGAGCTCTGACGTTATGAGACATTCAGAAGGCGAGTGTTATAATATTATAGCACGTTATACGCTAGGTGCATCGGGTCAATTTATCAATGCTTGTCAAATGACATGATTTACTGCGACACGCTCTTGTACAAGAGGCTACATATAAAAATATACAGCCCATGGGAGTGGCTTTTAGTACTTATTTCATAGTCAGGCGGCCGCTGCTAATATGATTCTATTTTAAAAATACAGCCTTCAGCAAACACTGATCGTATAAAATAACCATTTTGTACGAACTAATGAGATTTATGATTGCCATCAAGGCCCCTAAGCGACGTTGTTTGTGGAATCAAAAATAAGAATACTGATTTAATTATGTGAATATTGAATATTAACAAAAAATATTATTATAGAGAAATAATAAATTAAAGCAATTAAAGTGGATTTAGAATGTACATTTATGATCAAAAACATTTCACAGTTATGAGAGATGTGATTTATAACTACGACATCTATGAAAGAAATCACAAAAAGACTAACACAAGTAATCGTTCTTTTGTTTATGTCTTATGACCTTAACAATAAGACATCGAATATCCAGCTCTACTATCAGTTATGTTAACAATAGTGTTTGATGTGACCAGGTTGACCTGTTTATGTTCAGCCGTAGAGTATAACGTAAAGTTATGTGGATACAAAGGGTTCGTTTTTGATAAATCGTCGAAAAGAAACAAAGGGCGCATAAATTTATCGCCACGGAGCAGCTTATCATGATCATGATCATGTCTACTTTCTCTGGGTGTTAATACTCACTATGTTTGAGTTTAACATCATATGTACGTACTTATTACCGACTGCAAATCGCGCTGTCTCTCTGAGTTGTTCTTAGCTTGAAGAAAGTTATAAAACTAATAAATATCACTTTATATTTTATACCACAGTAACTAAGTGTATTTTCCACTGCCTCAAAATCTTACTTAAATGTTTTACTTCTCGTGTCTTGTCAGTATTTATTTCGTGTATGTCTCTCAGACACCGCGCTGGGTTGTATAAGATAAAACCGGTAAATTATATAATCAATATACCTACAGGCGAACCTTAATGATACCAATCTTATTTTTGATTTTGAATATCTTTCCACTCTGTTACCAAAGATAAAGAGTACGTACAAAACTTAATAGGGATATAATATAAAAACCATTTATATTTCGTAAATGTTATCTAATATTTTAATCAGTTCGTTCGACAGCTTATGAGCATTAAAGTGTGTAAATTATGATATATTTTAATATATTTTATTGACAATATCATTACTAAAATGAAAATGTACTGACTCATATTTTTATAGACTGACAGAATGCGATAAAACACTTGCATATGCGTATTTTGTGATCAGTTCTAGACTAGGGTTATTAGCTGGAGTAACTAAATTACGGTTTTTATGTTTAATAGTTAATAATAAAACGACATAGCAAGAGAGCGATGTTAAAATTTAGTAGTATTGAAATATTAATCTAATACAGAAAATGCGAAACAATTAATTAACCCGGGGAAGTTTATTTCAGCTAAAAAAATTGTGTATCAAAAGGAAAAGCACACCTGTGGTAGCAACTAACATGTACAATAGTGAATTGCTAACCGTTTCTCTATTAAAAGGGGTGTCACGTAACTAAGTACTCACTGTCTTTCAAATTCTTTGTTAAACGAAGGGTTGTTTTTTGTACAGGAGACAATAATCGTAACAAAGAATTTGATGACCAACGATGACCAGTACACCACTGACCAGTGTGGGAAGTAGCAGTTGCGTTGCTTTCAGAAAGCTTGACCCCTCTTTTGTTAATTTATAGATGTCTTTCATTCAAGAGAAAGGGTCAATTCTAAGAATGGAAATTCGTTGCAGAGATTATTTATTAATTTTTTGCGCATCGTCGGGAACGGTTAGGCAAAATAACAAAGATAAGAATCCTCAGCGGCAAACTTCCCATGAATTTATTTTTCTACCTATAATTAAGCGCACTCGGCATGGACTGGAGATATTTTCGTGCGCACGACGTGAATGGCTTACACAAGAACTGTTCAGGTATTTCGGAGAACAGTAATGTGATAAAACGGACCCTCCAATTATTATTTCATTCGACACACGAAAGTACTCACTATACTTATGGCGATTATTGACCAAAATCGGTACCTGTACTCGTTACGCCAGTCATACGGCATACCCTCCGTCTGTCGGATTTTCGGTTCATTACTCACGTTCTCTTTAAGTATATACCAACATGTAGTTGAAATAAGATGGAAAATAATTTCTTATTATACTTCACTCGCAATTTATTTCCGTTTGGACTTTTTATATTACTGATTCAATCATCATAAACTAAATGTATTTCCTTTTCAACAAATACGAAATGTCAAACATATAAATACCTATAACCTAATACATATATACTACAGATAAACATTTAATTACCATCAGAATATAAGTTTATAAGCAGCCTGTTGTTTTTTATATTTAATATTGACCCAATACGCTGAAAAAAGTCTACATAGGATGTTTGTCTTATGAATAGTAATGTCAATTTACAAAAAAGAAATACAATCCCGTTAGCAATTTTCTTCAATGTATCCGTAAGCCTGCTTAAAAGTGACATGACACATTAATAATTATCTATGACAATTCATCTCGGTCAGTGGCGTATCACTTCAGATTTTCTTATTACCCACTTTCAAGTGAGTGCGCTGATCTAAGACTGTGTTGTTAAAATTATAACAAAAATTATGGTGTTAAGGAGAATAATTTAATTTATTTTATTTTATTTTAATAGAAATCAATTTAAAGCATGGTACAAGCGCTTCTTAGTGCAATGTATCACAAGGTTAAATTATAAAGCCAATCATTCATTCTAAGCAGTTCATACACCTAAATGATTAACCGACATTAATCACAAGAAATAAAAAAAACGCTAGCTTATTTAAAAATCAAAGCAATATGTTATTAATAAAAATGACTTTGTGCTACTCTTCCTTATAAATTTAGGCATCGCTTTGCAAATGTTAATTTTTGTGTATAAAATAAAGTATCTGTTTAAGACATGCGGTTAAGTTTTTATTGTACAAAGTAGTGTAAAATATTTCATGTTATTAGTCATACTTTGATTGCTATAATATTAAATATCAGCTTGGCGCTATTAACATTGTAAAGTAGGTAATGCGGAAATGGCGCTGCTGATAATAATAATACGGAATTTTATCAGATCACAACAATCTTTGTTTGAGTATTACACCTTCTTATTTAACTAAGTTAATTTCGATCATCCTTACAATTGATTTAGTTTTAAAAGTAATAATATTCTGATATAAGTTTTATATTCGCATGTATGTATACAACATCATATGTAATTTTGTAAAGCGGTAAAATGCGATGTGGAAATAGTTCGCTATCTGTAACGAAATATACGTTAATGACCATTATAATAAATCGAAGACGGCGATTCTTAAAAGCTGTTTGCTTGTGCCCAATCAATTGCTTCAAGTGTTCTAAATTTATAATGCTATTAAACTTAGACGAAATTAACTTTACATCGGCTCTAATATTAAGGAAATGAATTCTTTATGACACATAATTTAGTCAATCAAAACATGTTTTTATGTTAGAAACTTTAGTTTATTTTTATATCATTATTTGATTGCTGAAGTCTTTTAGGTACTATTAGTAACCTACATGGCATTTTATAATTATCAATTAAAATAAAAAGTCTTACATTATAATATTAGGGTAAGTATAAACTATCTTCGAACAACTAAATCTCACGGCGCTAATAAATACGTTTCGATCATCAGTGGAATTTATAAGCAGGCTGGTTTCAGATTACACGTCCCACTTCCATCAAGCTTTAGCTCCACTATCCAACTTAACTTCTAATTATCTCGCTTTAGCAGATGTTTTATGTTTCCTATTAAACTATTTGGTATATTACTTATTTTCTATGTTGCAAACCTTTTCCCACGTTTAACTGTCACTGTAATTTATATCTTAAATAAACAAGCAATTGTAATAGAATGTCGGAACTGTATTTGTTTTTAAAATTTTCCATTAAAATTATGAATTTCGCAGTTTTTATTTCACAAATAATATTAAAAATTCATCTGTTTTTATTAATTGCGATTTTAACAAAACCATACTTCTGTTCTTTATTAATTTACCTCCCAATTCGAATAACAGAAGCGTATTAGGATAAACATTTAGTTACTAGAAACATACAAATACCGTTTTTTGAATTTGATCAACTAATTTATTCCTTTAAAGTATATTTCAAACTTCATGGATGCTATTAATACATATTAAATGTATTTAATAAAAAATTGTTCATTCTAAAGGAATTAAGTCTGGTATTTTGTTCATTTTTAATTTAAGATATTTCGATATTATAATTATTTAGCTGAATTAAATTAAATCTATATTAAAATAAGGATCAATATTTAAAGAAATAAGTACGCAATAAATTAAAAGATATATTGCTAACAGGTACATTCATACATTTATTTATGCCTTTTCTTCACTATAATATGAAGTTTTGAATTTAGCGGTAATTACTAATCATTTAACCACTATCTAGTAAATTTTATTACTACATAGAGAATATTATTACATGAAGTTATATTTTTATTGGAAAAGTATTCGTAACCAACATCCATAATATCTAGGTCTTGATTATTATTTACATTTACATATTCATAGACTTCGGCGTTATGAATAAATACTTGGAAATGTAATTTAAGTTAAGACCTTTCGTTCAAGTCAGCGTATTTATGTCTTACCCTAGACTATGTTGTGAACTCACTATATTAATATTAATAAAAGAACTCAATCTATACTAATATTATAAATTTGAAGAGTTTGTTTGTTTGAACGCGCTAATCTCAGGAATTGAAAAATTCTTTCAGTGTTGGATAGGATGTTTATCGAGGAAGGCTATTTGGTATATTATATTTTCAAAATTAGGGATCCTCACTAAAAGTCTAATAATGTAATCCAAGGTGTAAAAATAGAAATGAATGCGAGCGAAACCGCTGGCAGAATCTAGTATTATATACACTAAAGTATTATATATTTGTGATATATTGAATTTACAAATATTAAAAATTATAATTATATGCTTAAATAACAGAAAATCGTTAGTATATAAATTACCTATTTAATTAATATTCTCTGTTTCAAACTATGTTAGGTCAATACGGACGAACGGCCTAGTAAGTTTATATCATTTTATTAACCCTAAGAAATAATAATATTAGGGTCTTGCTCAATAACCGTTGAAACCCTTTAACGTTTCGCTAACAATGAGGATGCGCTGAGCAATTGTCACCCTTCTTTAAGTGTTTGAGCAAGCATATAGTGCGTATGTGGGGCTAGCGGACAGATAAAATTCGAGGACAGTAGCAAGCGAAGTCGCACCCGGACCGCACAACCGTTGGCCACGTACTGACGGATCGCGATACCAAATCGCCACGAACCTGTTATATTCAACCCTCGGACTAAAGCTGGGTGGATCGGACATCTTATTGTGTACAAGTGACCCTCTTTCGCCTAACCTGCCAACTGACCGCTGTCCATCGCCATGCGAAAAGTCTTGAGCTAGTGGTTTGGGGTGTACAGCTTCCCCCTCTACGTTGTTACTTGGCCCGTTTTACAGGTATTTTTGATTTTATAGAGCGTCCATTGCTATTCAGCGTCAACATCAATAGTAATATATATTTACTTCCTTATTGCATTACGGGATAGCTTTTTATGTAATTTCTTATACATTCATTTGTATTTATATATAATATATTTACTTATGATTACATTTGGATATTTATTTGATTTAATTAAGTATTTGATTTTAATTTTTTTATTGACGGCCCGAGAACAGTTTCTCAATTATTAACCTTATAACTTTAACAGCATGTTTATGATTATATTGTCAGATTTTTTCGATGATAGACAAAAGCGTAGGTCGTAGTTACAGCTGATGTTTTCGCATTATGATATAGCTGCCACGTCCAAACCGACGCACCGGCTCGTTCGAACCTCGTTACCAAATTTATGGCGAGTTTGACCGTGAGACTTGAAGCGTAGCTGTTTTTTGCTTAATGTGCTATTTATTAAAATTTTGTTATAAAAAACCAAAGTAAATGTTATGAGCCGGCATCTATGTCAAAATCTAAAGATACGAACATAAATACTATCGGCTATTAATGAATATGTATATTTTTTCAATTTCAGACATTAACCAGATACTTCAATTAAGTAGTGATAAAAAATATTGAGATAATGATGTATATTAAATAAACAATTAATACTTACTTGTTATTTTGTTCTACGAGTACAAGCATAAAAATGTTTATGCTTCCATAGTACCTACTATACAATTATCGCATGAGGAAGAACTGATTTGTTATTCGCTTATTTTATCTTAACCGCAAAATTGACAGGTTAATAAAATAAGTAAAGTACTTTATTACTCTATTAAATCCTATTAGGAATTTAGCATCTACTCGCATCATATATTTCATGGTATATACGTTACATAGTTCCACTATTAGGAAAAATAGATAGATATAAGTTTTAAACATCTCACGTATTAGGGACGGAGACCAAAAGAGCCGCTAAAGTGTCAAATGCTTGGAACGAGTCAGGTAGATACCCTTGTACCACTACATACATTAGAATTGTATTTTCGAATATCAAATATTGGTTATGGTAGTGGTCGTTGTGCAAACAATTAATGTTTATTTCTCTAAAAACGTTGACATCGGCTCGCGACCGTTCACATTTTTGTTTAGCCAATAATAATTGGTTTTTTATTTACTCCCCTAGTGTAGTTTTAGAAAGAACACGATAAATATACTTTTAGGTATTTTCTCACGAGAATAATAACTTAACTATTCAATACTTACTGCTCTCAGACTTCTAAGTTTTAAAATGTCTTCCATACTAATTCTACCAAACATTAAAGGTTATATATATAATAATTGATATTTGAATCCGAAATAATGTTAACTAATTAATATATTCATCTAACAATCATAAACATGGAATAAAATTAAACTTTATATGTATAATGTTATACAATACCTACCTGTGTAATAACTATTTTTATAATACAACCCGAGAAGGCAATAAATAAGGCTTCATCGAAGAACGGGAGCAATTAATATGGGTGTGCCTTGCTCGCGTGAAAGTCGCCTCAAGAAACCACATATGACGACTGCAAGACTACATTTATATTCTTAAATGCATAGTCACTATTCAAAAATATAGTTTCGCAACTACTAACATAACAGTTATTTGTCAATTAAAACAAGGCATTTACAAATACTATATTTAAAAATTATCTATGTTATAATAATAGTCTATCATATTTACATTATAAATTCTTAAAAATCGGAAAATAGATCAAAGTGATATAGAAATTACGTATAAGATTCATATAATGTAATTTATTGTATACATTCCTCAATTCACATATAAATAAGCGTTTAACACTGGTTAATAACTCTAATCAGCCACAAAGAATTGCGTTAAGTCCGAACATATTTATTATATTAAATAGAAAATAACGTTTATTAAATTGCCTATCAATAATCGTTATGTGAAAGCTTACCATTAGCTTTCAAAAACTATAAATCTTTATAATCATACATTGTATCAGCAAATTTATGAAGGTAAGATGAACTACTGTAGAATATCAAAGTAAAGAGTGGAAGTCTGATTCATACCCACTGAATGTATTGTGGCTACGGGCTACGCGCCGTAGATCATAATCGGACGAATATTTATTAGTGCACGAGCTTTCTAAGGCTAACGCGGCAAGGCATTCACGAATGCCAAGTGACACGCATAGCATCGTACAATTCTGTTACATGTTCTATCAATGACAATAATATATATTGTTGTATTTAATTTAAACAAAAATGTAGTTTGCGTAACTTGGCTGTAAAGTCTGTCTCTTAACAACGCCCAGTAAATTAATTAGACTCCGTAGAATTGTGTTAAACACACCTTAATGAACTCAACAATTACACAGCTCAATTTGACATCTTGCAAAATAGCGCGTTGGCGCAAAACATTCACAACTATAATATCAAATCAAGCATTACAATTTAGATTAATTTACAGTAAAGGAAGATTAGTTTATCTTAATGGCAGATGGGAATGCTTGTGCAACGACTTGGAAAGTTATATTTATGGGGTTCTCTTAACTTTTCTAAATGGCTTTTAATTTCAAAACATGACACTCGATCGAAACGGTGCGGGTGCACGCCCATAAACATTAGCTTTATACATAATATTAAATTTCCATTCATTTTCTTTGCTTTTTTGTATCTCAGTCGTCGTGTGTACCTAACGTGAATAAAAAGAAAATATGTTTGTATAAAGTATCGTTAAATTAAAAATCAGAATTAGTTATTAACTCACTCAAAATAACAATAGACTAGTCGTAATGTATTTATTATTAGCAATCAGTATTTTGAACAATGTCAGTGAATCTACGAAATATGCTTTGCCTGACAAGTCTTGACATTTGGTTCTTTGATGTTAGCTAATTTGATGCGTCGCGACAAACGCACTGTACTGTAACATATCGACACCGAAATATTTTTTATTCGTTCTTAAAGTGTTTCTAAATATCTCGTGTGCAGTGTAAGTATTCATTAAGATAAAATCAGTGATGTTAGCTACATTTGATGGGACTAATACGACGTACAAAAGAGTAAATTTAAATTAATATCTTTTCAATAAGAAACTACGCTGTGAAAATATGAAACCTAGTTATTTTCGACCCATTATTTTATATATTTCCTATAATAAATTAATAAGTATATGTTTAAAACGTTTAGATCGCAGTATTTTATTGCACGATGGATAGCTTTAGGCTAGGGAGCGATTAGGAAAGGGTGTCGATGGTACCGCGGCGATACCTGACAAGAGCTCTAGGAGCGTGTGAAGTCCGGCGCAGGCAGGGGGCAACGCACAATGAAATATTCAAATTCCCTCTTGGACGTGGCTCGCATGAATGTACATTACCCTATGACCATATTATTTTTAACATGTGAAGATAATGGCTCATCGGGGCGATTCTTAATTTTTTATTTAGCTTTCTTAAATTCAACCCTTCATTAGGGTCGGCAACGCTTTAGGGTTTTTGTGCAACCGGCGTTTGTTGTCATTAACGTACTCGCACTCGTAATTATAATTCTTACCGCAGGCGGATTATATTTTCATACTTTAAATTGCGAGAGTTCATAGTTATATTTTGATATTTTTTTGTTTTTATTAGGTGTATTTGGTAAATATTTAAAGAGTGTGTTTCAATCATAGTTAGTTTAAAAAATAATTAAAAATACTTACTTTTGTCTAACTGGATAGCGATGTCAATCGTTTTAAACAACTTCACCCGTAAAAGGACAATCCACGAAAGTCATTATTATTGAAGGACTTTAACAGAGAATGTTACAATATTAAATCATATTTTATTGAATCATAACAAGCACTTACTTACATTATAAGTAATTCATATTTAGTAACTTGCTTGTTTATACTGAATTTCTGTGCTAACATAGCATAAAACGCAGTAACAAATCGAAAAACCCAGCTATAAAAGTCGCTTGACTTCAGAGGCCTGTTGTTATGACACTTTACCCTATAATTTGGCAATCAGCCTCATAGTCGTGCTCTACAGTTATTGTGTTTCCGTCGTTGGGGCTAGCCCACTGTTATCAGAAACCCATAATTTTGTGGTTACCTGCAGGTGATGAAATTATTTTATACTAATAATTAACCCTTTTCATATTCTATTAATTACCTGCAACGGACCCGATGTATGTTTATGGCCAAAATACAGCTAATCTAGATATTCTTTATTTACGTTAACACAATTTTCTTTGGTAGTTTGTTCACACGGTGCACGCTTGACCATTTTATCTCTAAGATAATTAAATATATTTTCAACCCCGATGTCTTTGTTATTTCGTACCCTTTTCTTAGTCTTATGTCCATAAGCGTTGTACCGGCCTGTAATAATGTCTCACAGACTCAATGGGGAGATAGTCATTGTCTCGCAGCCTCTGTGGGTCCCGTCGCGAATTTATGCTTGCCTGTCATAACAGAATGAATTCACGCTTTGTGAATCAATACAACGATTTGATCTATGGTCGTCTATTGTTTCATGGTGTCGAGCTTACGCAATATACTCCTATAGCAATATTATAGACAAAAAAGCAATTGTAATATAAGTTATTGTATCGGTAAGGTGGTGGTATTGTCGTTGTTAATAATTTAAATATATAGTTATAATTTCCGTAGATTGAGTATATAGTCTATTTGATATATTCTATGTTAAGTAATAAGAATACTTATGTATTTTACTCTCGACGTTTAACGTATACTCATGTTTACACTCAATACTGTAATTTTATAATTCAAGCGTTTAAATGCATAGCTTTCCGTGAGCGCTCGGAAAAAACACCGACTCTCTGGAGCAACCATTACGGCCCTTAAAATAACATCGTACGTTTAAGTTAATGACAGACACTCGGGCAAAATGCGCTTATAATTACACATACAAAGAATTTTGGTGAAAAATGACCATGTATATCGCGATTTTGCAGTGGATCTCCCACGGGATGCTTCTCAAGAATCAAATGTATGAAAATTAAATTTGACTTTGTATGCTATGTTTTTTTTTTTATAATTGACTACGACAATTTTTCACTATTATTCATTTTATAAATTGGAAGTTATCATTCATTATAAAAAATTAGTACCGTAAATTATAAAAGATCACTTGATAAAAATAAACATGAGAAGAATGATACTTCGTTTGCTATTTGCCAGTAAAAACCAAGGTTGTTACTGTTTTTTCGTTTATTATAAAATTATACAGTATGAGTCTTTTACAAGGCCGTACTGTAGCTGTGTTCAGTGTGTAATGATAGGTATAAGTTCTATGATTTTAAGATTCAATTTTTTAAATTAGTACTTCTAATTACAATTGGCGAGTAGCTGAGGACATTCAGCCGAGGATTGTAAGGAATAAATTTTCCCTACTCTGTGGTTACTAAGCTATAATCGATATGCATATTTGCATAATTGTATGCGATAAGTGTTTATATCTACATAAAATTGCGTCCCTTTCATGACTGTTAAGAGACTTCTGTACTTTAATCCATTTTTAATAAATATCCTTTAATACTGAAGTATATATCTAAATACGAGTATGTATCATTGCCATACTTTAAATTTAAATTCGTAATTTGGTAATTTACGTCCTTGTTTATGTTTCTACTAAAATCTCAAACTAATTTGTATGAAATTTATAAATAATATAGTTTGCAGAACGCTATTTGATATATAATAATATATTTTAATGAATTTATATTAATAACGGTTTAATTGAGCGGAAATTGTTAAACATCCTTTTCTATTAAATATAAATAATAAATGGGAGTCGGCTTTGGCATTTGAATGATAAAGTGCGTGGTGTCTACCGTTTCATTGCCCAGCTTGACCTCTCCATTGCCTTAAGCTTTCATTTTATTAACAATGTACCTTTGCTTGAATACCTAGTTAAAATAATCAAAATTACTTACTGTATTAATCTGCTACCAATTTATCACTTTCTCTTGCATTTTCGAAACCGTTTCTTTAATCTATAGAAGGCGTTTATATGTCAAATAAATTTTGTTGTTTAATACAAGCCAACTCTGTAATAGAAGCAAATATCTTTTACACCGTTATTGACACAAAGATAAGACCAGTGTTATCGTAATATGAATATTTATAATAAGCAGAATTAAGATGTAAATTAATGTATAGGTCCATTAATGAACTGCGCGCTCTACATTTAACGAGAGGCAATAGCATGCAAACTCAACTCTATCTCATCAAATTTGACGCTCTACGTAATTATTTAGTATGATTTATATGATAAACATTTTTGAAAATATAGTTTCCCCATTGATCTTGCAGAATTCTTTTATAATTACTTTTGCCATATCTTATATTATAACCTTATAATGTTTTAATAGTATATTTGAGTGGCTGTAAAAAACAAATTCAATTTAATGATTTTTTGTCTATAATTTTGATTTAAGATTGTATTCGACTTCCAAATGTCGACAATTTGAGTTATTACTATTTAAAGCGTAACTATCTTACTATTTAAGCAGAGCATTCAATTAGTTGTATAGATATGATTTCCTGTAAATTATGAATTTCAATGAGATTGCGACATGACAGTTAGTTGATATGGATATAAATTTTAAAAACCTGTTATAACACTATATTGCTTATCAACACTTTACTCAAAATTTTGGGGAGTAGTAAAGATTTTAAAAAATAAATTATATGAAAATGCATTTCTGTAGAATGTAATTAATGTAATACAGTTTTTACGGCAACTTGCATCAATTTTAGATTTTCTTCATGAATTTTATACGAACTCATATGAACTAGCAATAAACAAAAAAAAAAAAACAAAATATCTAAACGGAGAACAGAATTTTTCTATACCTTTACCGGAAATTATGAGCCACATAAAAATTATCAATATTTAATTTATAATAATTTCAATTCTGAACTATTTATTTTCTAATATAATTATAATTACGAATAGGTACAGATATTAAATTTTCCTTGGCTGTTAACGGACACTAATAAATGAGTCTGATGCAATTCTTGATATAAATTAATTAGCGTTTATATTTTACACAACAATGTGTCATAAATTTTACGAACACAACAAATTAATTTAACACACAGCAGGCCTTTAAGATTGAATAAAATTTGGTACAATAATTATTTAACAGAATAATAAATAGTATCTCAATAAGTCTAAAAATTCTAATTTATTTACTTACCGGAAAAAATAAATCATTGCAATAGATCTTACTGGAGAAAAATAAATATGTAATATTAAAATGATTGTATATTAGAACACGGTGATTTCATTTCAGACAGTAAAACTAAAAGGTACACTATGATATTCACGTAAGACAAAACAGGTACCATTTTAAAAGGATTCATATAAGAAACTTATAAGTTCTTGTGGGAACATCTTATTAGGAAAGATGTTAATTTTACTCTTAATATTACAATAATCCCTAATTTAATGTATAGCTTTTATCACATGTAATAAAAGTTTTATTAAAACTTTTAAGTTGCGAAGTCATTATTTTGATGATCACGGTCTTAAGGTGTAGGGAGAAACCATCGCACATCGTCAGATAACGGTTTTGAGCCGCGGGGCTGATTTATCATGGACATCCGCCGAACCTATCCGATTTGCATTTAGATAGCATAAGAGCGGGCGCGGGCAGCAGTAGCGAAGTCTTTTTACATTACTCCGCGTGTAAATTACTTAACTGAACAGAAATTTTAAAATAGTTTACTTTATGTACATAGAAATAAATATTAATATGTAATGTAGAAACAATGATAATGTTTGCGTCTCAGTTTTAGATTAAAAATCAGGTCGTCATAGTTATATTAGTTATAAATTGATATAATATTATAATTACAGCCACTTATATTAATATAATTCTATAATAGCAATAAAATTGAATTTTCCAACGTGGGTATTGATCTACATCTAACTGGTCTTAACTGAGAAGAAGAAATTGATTTTTATAGGCCATTGCTTAACGATTTAAAATTATTACACGGTTAAAAGATATCAAATTTTAACGACTTAAAAAGAGACGTTGTTCCATTTGTCATTATAATAATATTGTTAGGTTTCATGTTCTTACTACTGAGAAGATTATATTAGTTTAGGTAAGCTTAATTTATTAGGTAGTAATTCGTCTAAGGGGTTATAGAGTGGCGGTGGAAGGCTAATCGTAGCGCATTGGTATTCAGGCTGCTCGTAAATTATCAACCTCCGCAATTAACAGGCGCCGATTTGGCGTATAATAAGTTTGTTGCTATTTCCTTGATTTTGAGCTACACATAGCAAAAAAATCTCTCAACATGCTTATAGATATAAAGTAATTAAATGAATTATTTATTATAGTAGAGATTTCAAAATAAAATGTATTGAACTTTTTATGGGTTACTCGTCGGATAGTGTTTCTAATTTGCAAGTAAAAACACGATTTTATCGTCTTAGATACGAATAAGGCATATGTTTTATAGATCTTTTAATTAGTAAAAAATAAGTTAGATTACTTGGAGAATTTTTCCGATTTTCATACAAAGTTATTGTTCGTAGGGCTATAAAACTTCACTATACACTTTTGAATTGAAAATATGATAAAAATTGATTAAATGATTGTGAAAAGATCTTATGGTACTAATTGCGGGATATCCGTGAGTATCGTCTGCAATATGTAAATAGGCGTCGAACGTAATTAAAAGCTTATCTTGCGCCCTGCCATCTCCCGCCGTAGCCGTAGTCTCGCGATCGCTACATCACTGATTACTTCGTAAAATGATTGACGTGCTATTTTAACAGCAAACCGATAATGAAAATGTTTCTACACGGACACTTAATTCGTACGTTATTCGATGTTGACCATTACTATTTGCGCTGAGATAATTGATCGCGTTCTCACAATTGTCGGTGTGCCGACGAGTTATCCGTAATTTTTGTACTTATTAAAAACTTGTGTTGCAGTTAGGCGCCGACAACTGTCAACATACCTACATCTTATTCGTTTTCTTTTAGTTTAATTTTTTCCGTCTTTTGAAATCCTCCTATAATTTATCATAATGCGTCATATACTTAATGTATTACCACGTCTAATTGTTTGCCTTTTTTATAAGAATTTATACAAACATCTCTTTGCCAATTTTAAATGTTGTCTTAGAACGGTTTATAGACTATTAGCGTTATTGACGTAACGGTACGCTCATTCCGAAGGCGTTGATTATGCTCTAGACTTGAGACCGATGAATAAATTCTAGTCTTATCGTTGTCCAGTTGTAAATCTTAAAACTTGCTGAAATATTACGACGTGTCGATAGCTCAGACAATTTATCTAAAATTTCTTAAGTCAGACAAAGCGATATAACAGCTGAATGTACTAAATCACTTTCGGTTTATTTCCGTGGGCCGTGTCAGCGATCTTTTGGGCATACCTACATAATAGATTCGCGATTTAATTATACTTGCTAGAGTAAGGAATAATCGGACATAAATCACAATATATAGATACCTGCCAGCCACAACCTGTTTCAATTCGCACGACACAATGCGTGCTACGATACCACTCTGCATTGTGCGCCGGTAAAGGCGACATTCTTGTTAATTTATATCTTCATGCTTATTTTAAGTAGCAAACGCATATCTTTTTAATATTAGGATTCTTAACAAATGTTAATCTAACGATCTTGACATATTCAATTCTACTTATAGGTTACCGGTTTTAATAGAATATTAATTTACCATTGAATAAAGCCATAGTATATTAGAAATATATAAAATAAAATAACAATTTAAGTACACAAATACTTATCAATTTTGTATTTTGTATATATATTCGTTTCGTTTATATACTTTCGCTGGTAAATAACAACTTTTTGTAAACTTACAGTTTCATATAACGGTGAAATATCTACAGAAGTGCAGTAGATGTGGGTGTATCGAATTATTTTAACTGATGCTATGTGTTTTTGCAGGCATGGCAGTTAAAGATAATTTTAAAATGATTTGTGATAAATGTCTGACAGTTTTTATGTAGTATGTCCCAGGAGAATAATTGGAACTGGGTGTTGATGTATTCTTAACGAAAAATAAAAGATTTTCTTTCATTAAAACAGTCATATTAAATTGTATATACTTATAACACAATCAAATTCAGTCTTTCATTACACGTAAATAAAGAACATTAATTTTTATTGAAACAAAGGAAGGAAAAATATTGTTAAGAGTTGTTATTGTTTTGAAATACGAACAAAAATTAAAAATAATTTGTATAACGTATAAGGAAAATATTTTTAAATCTACCGAAAATTTTAAATATTATTTCAATCATGATTATTCACTTCATACTATACAGTAGTCATTCAAATACGTATTGTTAATTTAAAGGCATGAAGTAAGGGCATTATAATCATATCAAGAGATGTATAAATCTTTACAATATGCGCACAACATGCTCCAACGAGCGAATTTTAAAAATTTTCAATGAGATCACGACGTGTTCGCGACTTGTGTCAATCAATGGTCAACGGTTTTAGCAAAAAACTGTTAAAAGGAACAGTTCCTTTATTCAATTAATGTCCACGTCAAGTATCACATTTTCAATACAGTTAGTTAAGAGCCAACCTATAAGTTATGTACATATGGTGGTGATATTTCCTTTAACAACTTTTTATGATTTCGCATATTACATCGGTAACAACACTACATTAAAAATTTAAAAGCCTATATTGTAAGTTTATTTCAGAGTTGGACTGAAACGACTCTAATTTTAAAGTCACTTATTCGAGTTAGCGACAATGCGTAGACGGCTCATGACTTATTTAGTGTCCATGCTGTTTCCATCTTTAATCTGCGTGGGTGCATATTTCCAAGAAAACATTTCTGACCGTATATAATGCTGCTAAGAAAACAGAAGTAATAATGCTAGCAATACATATACGGAGAAGAGCTCCGTAAATGAATCATCGCATATGCGTGCCTCGTCAAAGCACAAAAAGAAGTTTGTCGAAAATGTTACTCGTTTGGTTTGTTCTGTGCTGAATGTAGCTCAGTCTGCACTCATCCTTTATTTATTTATACCTGTATGAGGAATGTTTATTTTTTTGATACTTTAACATCCAATGCGGTCGCAATTTGATACAATGAATTCTTTAATTGACAAAATGCAGCAATGCGGCATTCCATACTGTGTCGCCGTTTCTCTCCGGGCATATAATGCTACTTCAAGCACTAACAAAATTATTATAACACATTCATTCTATACTTTTAGAAAGTTTCATTAACTCTATTTAATTGCTTTTCAATGTTTACTGTTTCTTATAAAAACTGTAAACCCAATCGTATTAGTTAATTATCTCTTCACGGAATTTATGATAATTGCAATTAAAGCAATACAGTTAATGGTATTTTTGAAATAATCAATGTCAGCTCAATATCGGTTGATTATGATATAAGTTGAGTTAATGAGTCTTTAGCCGGATTGATGCTGGTTTCTCTTATCATAGATGATAATGCGTGCGTGATACGAGCCGCTCCCTGCACTTTCCCTGCGACTGCACCTGCCGGGTGATCGAGGTGAGGCTGGGTACTTGCATAGCCAGTTATATTGCTTGTGTGCGATTCGTTATTTATCTTAGGTATTCCACGTCGTAATTTTAAATTAATGACAATCTAACACTTATTTAAAGGGCTAATAATAAAAAAATCTATATTTTGCAACTTCATTGAATTGTATTTAATTTACAGTTAATTAGAACATGTAATATTTAAAAATAGCCTTAACGTAATGAATACTTAAATGGATGTATTATTTATCGAATTTAAAGCATGGAAACTACACATGACCACAAGAGTGTTGTCTTAGAAGATTGATTTAATTTCGTAACATGGTATTAGTGGTTAAGTAGTAATTAGAGTGTGTCGGAGTATGGTCGCATTTTAATTAAAGATTAATAACGAAGCGGACGATCGGAGAGGCAACGACCTGGTAGGAACAGCGCGGCAGGCGGGCGCGGCGTTGCACGCAACCCTACGAGACATGCGTGCCGCTCCGTTACGACACCTACACCAAATTTTTCCACATGCCCGAACAGCCGAGATAAGCTACGATCGACGCCAACGTGTTATTTATTAACGAACCGAATGATCGATAGTTGGACGCGACACCGGACGTGGACGTGGACGAGTGCCTTTCGAAACGCGCCGCCGTCGCTGACACTTCGCTGTACATGCGACGCGACCTCAGATAAATGTGACTCACAGTTAATTGACTTTAAATCTACATTTCTAATCAATTATTTAAAATACGTATAAAGTAGGCTCTATTTAATGCGTGGCTTAAGCACACACAAATTACTCGGGGAAAAAGAGCATCTTAAAATCCGGTTGCAAAATGTTATACTAAAAATAATATTATCATTCCAAGATAAAATCAAATAAATTTAACCGTTCTGAGTTGAGAGTGATCGCTATAAAAAATAATGTTCCAACATACACATGAAAGAACCTTCTGTTGCTTTCGTGTAAAAATATCGCGTAATCGATGACAAGGCTATCTGTGAAAGTGTTGTGAATAAATCGGATGCTTTGTATGAAATACAGAAACGTTTGCAACCCTTTTCTTGAATGCATCCGTTCCGCTCTAGCATACGTCACGTCTTCGTGACAGCTGCGTGTCATACTTTCTAATCGCTCCATTCAATAGACAAATCTAAACAAACAGACGGCTACGCAAATTGCGAAATAACACGAACGTTTCAAACAATTGACAACAATGCACAGAGTAGTCAATTAATTATTTATAGAGGCGCGAGTCGACAGCGCTGTGTTAGAACGATTGCTCAAATTGTTTGTCCCAAATTCTTTCGATACCTTACCGTTTGTAGATATGGGTATAGTAGGTGAAAAAACGGTAGTGTGTTTACGTTCGCAAATAAACGTGTTAGAAGAGAACGATCGGAAATTCGTGGTTCAGGTGCGCAGGGCAGGTTAGACCAGTCCCGATGGCCTCGCAAGGACCCCAGCAAACCTGTTAGATTCGTTGCACGATTTTTACGTGAGCACCTACCGGAATCTCATTCACGTGGTGCACCCGCTTGCCAGTTAACTCGTCAAATGACTCACGCTTGCCTGTTCAACACCAGAAGCTAGATATACTGGTTATCGTAACTTCAAATACTATTAAGGTGGTTTTATTTAGTTTTTATTAATGATAATTGCATTATACTTTTGAATATTTGTGTAATAATATTTTATTACATAGAGGAGAGTAAATGGCTTAAAACCTTTAAAGAAGTATGTTAATGATTTATTTAAGTATGTACCTATGCAATGAACAGAAAGTGTCTGAACCATACAAAGAAGACGCTTATCTCGAAGTCTGATATCTAAGGTCAAATCTGGCTATTTGGCTATTGGTTCTTGAAAAACAAAGCTACCAATGTGCGAGGTCGAACTAAGCTATGTAAATTTTTCTGATTAAGCAAATTGTGATGATTTCGTATGATAACTTATGACCTCCAGATGTATAATAAACCACCAGGAACAGGAATCAGGTAGAACTACGATCCGGTCAAACTCGTCCGACGCGTGCTTCCAACATTTTTTATTTATTTGTCTGCATCGTCGTATACCGCTGAGTGTGACGTCATACGACCTAAACTGGTTGCGAGGGAACAGGGATTTGCCTTGTATCCTTCCGGTTCTGCAAGTGGCTTGGACCTGTTCTACATTCAGGTTGAGCGGCACCAAGTTACCCTTCCGAAGTGACGTATGAAAGGAACTCAGATCTCACTAAATATGCGATAACATATAAAATACGGTACTCATCCCCTCGGGAGAACCTGGAACACCTGTAACACATTACTATTGTAATTCTACTGGAGTATTTGGCTATATTATGTCTTGAAAATGACAGAAACCGTTACATCGCGAGAATGTCTTATAACTCGATTTAGATCAAGCATAACTATTAGCAGAGACGGTTCATAAGGTCGATTTATACAAATTTTATTATTTCGCCTGCATGGTCCTAAATATATATAAATTTGCGTCTTGCATGACGTACGTATGGGTGGAGGCATATTAATATCGCATAAAGAATAAACATCTAAGCTAGCTGGACGACTTTGATCACAACGTCGCTCCGAATCCTGTCCGATAACTCGTTTGGTGAACTGGACACTTGGCTTGCTGACTCACCTCTCGATGTACGCAACAATTAGTACGTTGTATCGTCACATTATGCGATGACGACTGCAGATGGTTACAATCAAAGGTCAGTATCCGTACCGAAATGGTCACACCTAATAACTGGTTCGTAACTTGTAGTCGGTCAGTCGTAAAACTACAGACACAGTGTACGAGTATTTCACGTTGTGCTTCTTCATTGATTCAATAGACTCAATGAAAAATGACCTCATATTTGCTGCCCACATATAATGCTGGTTTTAAACGTCATCCGAACAGAAATCGAGTTTTGAAAATGAGCCCTGAATAATTTTAACCAAACACGAATGATGTAAATAACTCATCTGACTCATATTAAATAATTTTACCAATATTTTATAACTCGTAAGAACACACAGCTGCAGTAGTATGTTTACATACTATCTCGTATAACTTATAATGTTTTGTATACTTAATGTCTAATATCACTTAACGAATTGATTAATAAAAAAGTCAAATATTAAGACATAAAAATAATATTTCCTTATTGTCAACAGAAGGCGTAAAGAAGTAATGGAAGTTAGTGGCGATTCGTGGCGAGCGTACTACACTACGTCAGGGCCTGAGCACCCTTTGAGCGCCGCCACCTCAGCTGTACTTGGAGTAGCCGAGGACCCACAGCCACAGTCACTTGTTACTGATTACTACAAACTCCCTCCTCTGGGTCAAGATACTCATCTTAGTCTTCATAAGGAAATTTGGCAGTAAGTAGATTATATACTATGAAAGACGCTTATTTATTATATATCATTGATCATATTGAAAAATAAAATAACAAATAATAGTAATTTGTAAAGGTAATCTGATATTGAATAAATTTTGTTTAATTTAACAATACGGTTTTTTAGATGTAATTTATTAATTAATTATAAAGATATTAGAACCTTATTAGAAAAGTTTTGTTGTTAATTATAATTTTTGTTGGATTTTTCGTTATTATACCTACTACTCAATCTAATCTAATCTATAATTTAAATGAAACTAATTCTAAAATCTCAGTTAATATCGATGATGAGTCATAGGATATCGCACAAAATCAATACTGGCTTCTCACGGTAGTATATCACAAAATCATAGAATGTTCGTGTATCGGCGCAATTATCATTATAACCGACGAGCATCGAGGCACTTTGAATACGAGAATGAATTCGCGTAAAATTTATATGTAAACTATGTTAATATTCGCCTTTTGTGCAGGTAAGTGTAGTACAGTTTTTATGCATCTAGTTCCTTGTAGGGTTATGTACGTTTGTAGTCTCACGGCTGACTAGACAGAGACATAGGCCGCGTGGCTTCCGGCCCTTAGGAAAGGTGTAAGAATAACAAATAATAAAAATGCTAATATTCCACTCAATAAATCATAAGCGCTCATTTGAATAGCTATAGCGAGATTAACGAAATGAGAATTTGCAACTGCTTGAAGCGTTTTATCCCCTATTGGTATATATCATTGAAAATTAACATATTTTTGATATTCGATTGGTTATTTTTCTTCATTCTTGAGAGGTTTTATTTTTATTTAGATTAAGATAAAACTAAACATGGCTTAGCTATATGCAGGAATGCAAGGTTAGATGTTAACACTTTATGTACAGTACTATTAGTTTTATTTATTATGAAATAGATATTAAAAAGTAGTTAAGACTTATTCTTGAAGTCTTTAGTCTTAAAATTTTTGTTAACTTTCAAATTAAGAATATTCTAATATCTAGTGTAAAATGTTAAAGTGATAGTGATAATACATTCAACGGTATTCCCATAGAAACGCGACCCCGATCAAATTATCCTCGCTCTTTGAGAGCGGTTGTTAACAGCATCCTTTGAATGCGACACAAAAATGAGCAAACGCCGTGACACATTCTCAAAAGAAGGGAGTGCATAATGTTAACAGCTCCACTATAGTCGATTTTATTCTTTTATGGAAATTTTATTATCCTGCATAAACACGATATTAAAAGTTAAACTAGTTCTAATTCACGAAAATTTTAATTTCTTTCGCTTTATTAAGCCCATTATAGCCGTGATTCCATTTATTTGTCCGTAATTTAATGTGACAGTTTTAAGTTTTTCGTTTTTGCACATAAAATCTTCGAAATTCATTAAAATGAGCAAAATTCAGAGAACATCAAATTTTAACATCTTAACCGGGTAAATGTGTTAAGACATCGTAAAATCGATAACTTTTTAGATACGGAGACACTTTAAAACCAACGTATGACAATAGTTTTCTTTATTACAATAAAAGCCTGCTTATTTTTGTGCATGTCATCTCCGTCACTAAGAACGGGAGTGCATAAATACAAATAATGACAAGAGACGGATGTGGCTGGAAGCGGCTCACATTGACAAGGACGCCCAGGACTTGTCTCAGCTCATTGTCGGCACGCGTCCCACGCGCCCACTTCGTAGCACAGCTATTTCTCATTCATACATTCAAAATATAACGAATGCTCCAACTCGCCCGCACCCATCCGTGCCTGCAGTGTCGCCGCTCGCGTTTGTATGCTAATCCATTATATAGTTCAGTGCCAGAGCATTCGGACTCACGGCTCGGTATTTTTGTTGTTTAAATCGCCAGTAATATTTGAATTGAATACATACATGTAGAAATTAACTAGTTCACTTCGTAGATTGTGTTTCTCGAGCTTCGTAGGTGGAAACATTTCGTAAAAGCATTGCGTAGTGCGCGGGCGAGACGTATAGTTGACTAGTAGCTAGGACTATGGATCTTGTGGATATTGAGTAGCAATTACACGAAAGTAACACGTACAGCTATTAATAACTGTAGGCTTCTTGAATATTTGCGTTCATATTAGCATAGAAATGCACGCCAGGATGGCGTTAGGTATACTCAACCTTCTGACCCCCTCTGCCCATATCCGTCATTGATAGAATAAACACGCGAGGAATTCCAAGTAAAGTTATATTATTCATAACATATCTTCTGATTTTTTTTTAATTCCTAAGAATACGGTTTTTACTATATACCCTATAATTATGATACACATATCTATATTAGTATTATAAAGCTGAAGAGTTTGTTTGTTTGAACGCACTAATCTCAGGAACTGCTGGTCCAATTTGTAAAATTGTTTCACTGTCGGATAGTACATTTAGCAAGGAAAACAATGGGCTCTATTATATTTAAAAAAAATTAGGGATCCTTACTAAAAGTCCAATAATGTAACCAAAGGTAAAAATCGAAATGAACGTGAACGAAGCCGCTGGCAGAAGCTAGTTTACAGATATACCTAAAGCTTTAGACTCTTTCGACGACCTATAAATTTTGCACTTTACCCCAATCTCGCAGTTTTCTAAGTGTAAAAGCACAGGAGTGTATAACCGATAAATTATTTCTAAAACAAGAAAAACTTTTAATAAGAGCGGATTTGCTTTATTAATACTTATATATGAAGTTCATAATAAGTAATAACGTAACTTTTAGTATTCTATAAAATAAAAAAGCACACGAACACGAATGAAATAGCAATGTCGCGGTTATTTTACAAAACCTCGGTAGCTGGAACCGTGTGACCCATTTAGATCTGAAACCGGTTCCTCTTGAAGACATCTGTATTGTTACTGGCATAGCAGTTAATACCATTCAACTCCCTTGGAATCGCCCGACCCCTATCAAAAGATAATGTGTAAAAAGATAGCAACTTCGTCATGTCCCTCTTAAAGCGACGGTCATCGCAGAGCGAAACGGGGCTTGACCATTCTTTGAGCACCTTTTATGTCCTTATCTATTCTATTTGACTGACCAGCTTAAGAACTGTAACTCGGGTCTGTTGCTATGTTAGGTATGAATTAGACCATGTTTATACTAAAATCATAACTGACAGCTGCTTAAAGATCTATATTAATAGCTAACATTAGAAAAGTAACGTAATTGATTATTATCAAACAATATTAATTTGGAAAGTCGAGTACGCAATCAAATGTCTACGTTTAATGGCTTGGACAAATGGCGAAATGTTTTCAATTAAAGTTTTTGTAAAATATATTACTATCAGTTCCGTGAGAAAAGTAGCAATAAACCTACATTTTATCGAATGATATATTCAAATAAAATGGAATTACGTTACTCACATCCGCTGCAGCAAGCGCCTTCTTCATCTCGCTTTATCGTTTGATAGATTCTAATCTATTCGTCAAACGATGTTTAAACTGTCGTCGCCTTTGATTTTTATCGTGATCTAACGCAACCCAAGTATAACTTCTTATCTTCAAGATAGTATAGAATAAGTATTTATTTACTTTTAGATCGTATCTGCTCCCGAGAGTTGAATATGTTTAATCGCATAAACCTTAGATTAACTACTTAAGAACATTTAACTTTTAAAAACAAAATGCATTATGTTTTAAATACCAACCTAACTGTATATTATTATAAATTACTAATATTAAATATGCCATCAACGAATGTAGATAGTAAATTAAATTTATTGAGGTTATGTTTTCCTGTGTAATTAATTAATACATTATGCTTATACGAGTAGGTTGTATGTAGAGAACTTCACGCTATAAAATCTTTAAGAACAGATTTTTAATTAATTTAAAATTCTATTAGTCGGTATCAAATAAAATGCGCAGTGCAATCTTATCTATAATAATTGTTGCAACGGATTCATTTCACGAGGGGTGATGTGTCCCCCGAGCCCTACATTATGAAAGTTTCTTCATGTGTGAAAGGGTGTTAAGTAAACATTGCAAATAATTATAAAGGTGATTCCATCTGATATATGAGTACGGGACCGATTATTCATTCATAGAAATTTTTATATTTGCATCCGAAAAGTAGCGAGCTGCATAAGAAGTAGATAGGTACATTCTTACATTTTATTACAAACAGTGTCATGTTAATTTCTTGCAACATGACACTGATATCAGATTATAGATTTTTATAAGGCTGAGAAAATATGTTCAAGTTCCTCCGAGATATAATTTTTAAAACATCGACTTGTTATTTTCTTATTATTGACATTTCGACGTAAGGTGAACATTTCGAAGAATGATTTATTATCAGTATTATAAATGGTGAATAATTTTAGTTTGTTAGTTTGACCTCCTTTCACGTATAAACGGAATAGTGCTCCACAAAAGTTTTACTTATTATTAGAGTTTGTTTTTGGTGTAAAATATTTAAAACGCGCGAATAAACCTTAGCTATGAACAAAATGTTAATACTTTGTAGTAACTGAATTAGCAATTTATCTTTCTATTCATTATTTTAATTAAATAACTTTCCTAGTAACTATTTTTACTAGTCAAAGTATGAGAAACTAAAAATAGGCAGTAAAACGTGATAATCGTAAATGGTAATTAATTTTTAACAGATAATGACCATTTTGACATGAATGGTTTGTCGTTTAATATAGTCTATATAGGCCTAAATATATTCACTCTGTGTAGTAAAGTTGATTATTTACTACAGAAACAGTCCGTAGCGCGTTCAAATTAGTGTTCTAAATCAATAACTTAAAGTAATAGAGCGCTTTTCGCTTTACAATGTCGATTGCATTAAAATATTGTTAAGGCCTCAGCTGTCGGCGTAAGACTGTCTATAAGCTCTCACAATAAACGACAAGCAAACAACGTATTGTGTTCAACGCAAATGAATAACTATAATATACCTTGCCACTTCGCCGTAGGCATACTGTACCCAGATTAACTTCAACTTAATTTGCATGTTTTATAAAAACATCAGCTGTATATTCTACTTAATGTCAAAACAAATCTTTCCCTTGGCCATAAATATTACTTCGATGTAAGCGAACGATTATAATAAATATTTCATTAAATTTGAACTGTATCTTATCATATGTAAAATTTCACACTCATCGTGTTCTTCTTACAAATCGTATGCATAAATCGTAATGAATGAGCGATGGCAGAATTGCAATCGGACACGGGCAGTTGGATCGGAGCTTGCGGGCGGTCGGGCGTCCCGGCCGAATCGGACGCTTGAAATAGTGCCACGAGAGTCTCTTATCTAAAATAAACATCTGAGCGCCAATGAAACATGCCTTCAATTATCATAAATCGGCGTACACTGACACCGGACGAAAGACGTGCCCAGCGCGTATATGTCCACGCACATGTGCGAACAAATCAAGCGAATTTAATGTAACTGCCGCTGCGGTATTTGTAATAGTCTTAAATGTTCAGTCTTCAACCAGTACCATACTTTATGGGCGATTTATTGATATTATATTGTAAACAACACTACAAAAACTAAATGTGCTTAACGAAAGTACTTACAAGCTTTATTAATTTCAGTTCATTAGAATTTTTTATAACATTATTATAATAACACGCATCCGAAATATGATATTTTATTAATCTCAGAATAGGCCTCGCAATCCAATCAACGCTATGAAATTAGCTTGCCACCTTTAGATTTCAGCTTATTAGCATTGTTATGAAGTACCTACTTACTTATTTCGTTTGCATAGCAGAAGCTTTTTGGTGCATAGTTCATTAAGTTTTTTTCTATATATTAATTTTTAAAGCAAAAGTGTATATTTAATTGAATGGTTCTGATTTTTTGCGACAATATTGAATAAAAACCAAATATTTTTTGTTTTAGAATTACCTTTATATTAAGTATGTGTATTTGAAGAAAATTATTAGAAAAGCTTATACCGAAGCAGAAGGCCCGTCATTTTACGACTCCTAAAGTCATTTGTTTAGTCAATGTTATCCGGTTATGCCATTGTGCTATTACTGAACTAACAAATATCAAATATTTTAATTGAAACCATTAAATCTTCACAATCATTTCCCAAAAAACTGCAGAAACTGTCAATGTGGGCTTAAATTTTTATTTATAGAAAATATTTATTTAGAATCCTTCCGAGGCATTAAGGTATGTAAATTACACATAAAAGAAATCCTACGAAATATAGGTATATAGGTATAGTATTATGAAAGTTTATTACGCTGGTGTCATATGCATTGACAGTTTTAGGGTAAATTTTAGTAGGGCAACATACTTAATTGTTACGAGATATAGCATCTTCCTAGTATATGATTTTATTCTTATTTTGGTACTTTATTTTGTATAAAATATAGTATAATATTACATTTCTTTTTTTAATCATTCTAAAATATTGGGCTTTTCGCTATTGAGAATATTATATTATTTGCTAGTTCTCATTTAATTTAATGAAATTACTCTATTTAAATTAAATTCTGTTGCCATGAATACAATTTTTGTATTGACTAGTTTTAATTGTAAATTTAATATTTAAAATTTAGTTATGTTTGTGGCTTTCATATCGATTGATTAACTCTTTTATTTTCTATTATTCTTATCTAATTGTTTGTAAATTGTTAAAATGGTTGTATGATGATATTTTATAATTAGTAAATAGAACAAAAAGAAAATTGAAGACATAATTTTCCTAATAATTAATTTGTTAAAGTAAAGTGCTATAGAAGAGCGATTTTGCGCACGCATTGCCAAGTTGATAGTAGAAATAGCGGCGCGCACGCATTGTCGCCAATCACGCCCCTCTCCCCTCCGCAGGGCCGGCGGAGCGCTGAAGGCAGCCAATGGGGCGCACGGGGCGGAGCTGGGCGAGCTATCGGGCTTGCTTCACGCGGGCCTCGTGAAGCGCGAGCCCGAGGATCTCAGCCGCAAGGTGGTCGAGGAGCCCGAACACGCGCTCAAGCCGCCGCGACACAAGGTGCGTCACACGTCCGTACGCCGCCGTCGCGCGCGCACGCACTCACACACTTTCTTTATCGGTCACTCATGTATTATTTATCGCGATTTACGTACGATGCAACGAGCATTTCGCTCGAGACGCTTTAGACGCGCCCGCCCGCGCCCCGGTCCGGCCGGCTAGCGCCCGCCCAGTGCCCACCGACACAGGTGAACCGAAGGACTCCTTAACCGTGATAACTTGTAAAGTGATCGTGTATAGAACACGTTAGTGTATTTGGAGCTGTGAACTGTGCTTCGACGCGGCATGTACGCGTCGACGTTACGGAGCGGACAATTGTCGTGGGAGAACGCGTGTAACAGGCGCGTGTGTCCGCAGGTGCCGGTCGGCGAGCCAGGCGAAGCTGCGTCGCCGTCCCCGGTGCCATCTCGCGCCTCGTCCGCAGGCTCGTTGCTGCCGGACGCGGCCATGTATGCCGCCCAGATGTTCGCCCCACCGGGCACTCCCAGTCCCACACCTTATGGAGACCAGTACCCTCGCCAGTCCACAGCATTCTCGGGAGAACCCTATTACAGAGAATACTTTGTCGGTGATGGCTACCAACAGAGAGCTGCACCGCCTTATAGCGATACAGAATCTGCCTCAGCATCGGCTTTTGGAGAGCGCTACGCAGCGCCCAGATATCACAGTAAGAGTGTGATCGCAGCGGCTGGCCTCACTGTTGATCTACCTTCTCCGGACAGTGGCATTGGAGCTGATGCCGTCACTCCTCGAGATCACACAGCTGTTCAGCAGGTCGGTGCAACGAGAGACACGGGCGCGGGCGGGCGGGCTTCTTACACAAACATACATACATCATTATTAGAACATTACACAAGATTGTTAAGGAATTCAAAGTCAAGGATGAATGAAAATTTTAATGTAACTAGGACTATAGTCGGATCATATTTCATTTTCTTTTTAAAGTATTCCTTTTTGGAATAGTTTTATAGTTTTGCGGAATTTCAGAAATCTCTCACAAATTCTCACTTATGTAGATAAGTCTTATATAGAATTTTACGCATCCTTGTATATGGTATCTTTATCAATCACGTAATAGTTTAATTTAGTTAGCTTTGGAAGTTTAATTTCGCTTTAAAGACAATTCAATTCCAATAAGAAAAAATATATTGAATTTTCATTTATACATCTGATGTGTGAAAGTTTCTTGTTTTCGATCACACTTATATCACTTACGAATCCAAAAAGTTCAATAGTATTGTCTAATGATTAATTTTAGTAGAAAGTAAAATATTTATAAAATTAATTGTGGAGTAATGTTATCCAAAGCCTTAAAATAATTGAAGCCCTCCTGCGCTCTAGGTCACCTTAAAATTAGAAATATTTTTAGATAGGTATACGATACAAAATCTCGTTAAAATTTATAGAAGATAATAGCGAATAGTTAGCTAGGTAATGCTTAGTTACTCAAACAATGCATTGAAAGCATCGAACAAAAAAGTAAATAAAACATAAAACGGTCACATAACTCGCGTTACCGCAAGTGAGGAATGAGTTAATATTGATTATTGAAATCTGTTGAACACACATTTTAGTTTATGTAAGTTCAAATATTGTTGGTAATATTATAAAGTACACACCTAGATAATTAATAAAAAGAGAAACGCCACATCTTGATTTAATAATCATACTAACAATAATAATTAGTATAATCTAAGAATTTCGTTAATAGTGATTTGTAACTTTTTTAATAATGTATGCATAAAAAATTGGTCATAATTGATTGCTTTAATACATTTGATACTTAGCCTTCCAAGTAAGCTCTAAGTATATGCAAAAAAATGTTTCATATAAGAAAATAAATTAGTAATTAGAATCAATTATGAATATATCCACTTGTAGACAATTAAGAATTCATTTGAAATGCACGTAGACCTTATAATCACTGTTAATCGCACAGGTTAATAGATCATTAGATAATACTGTTATAAATTGAACCTGTGTTGATAATTTTTTTACAAAATTCATAAACATCTCTACATAAAATTCAAGACTTGTCAACACACGACCTCGGTCTTACTATTAGACAAGTAGGAACAATGTGAGATTATTTATTTATAAGTTTACATATTTAAAATTACAAATTGACGTGGTTGAAATATAATCGGGTTAGCAGATAACTAGTATTAAAGGACTTTAATTCTTACTTCTAGGTGTGGCGCTCACGAGCCAGTCGCTACCAGATCGATCTGAATCAAACATTATTTTATCTATTGTTTATTGTGTTGAAGTAGGTAAACTAGAAATTAAGTCCAATAAACATAGCTAGATTATTAGCCTGTACTTTCAGTTTAAACTAACAGAATTAAACTATGGCTGTAACTAAAAGTTGCTATTTAAATATATTAAAATGAATGATAATAAGTTTAAAATAATCAAAATAACAAGTTTTTAAAAATAATTTAGTGTTAATTGATTTATTGGAAAACTGTAAAGGCATTACTTATTAATTTACGTGATCTTTAGTTTGTTTTAAATATAATGTAGGAATATGTATATGAGACAACTGTGATTGATTACGTGACATTAGGTGTTATATACCCAAAGAGCTTAATATAGGTTTTGTAATTTTTTTCTTTTTATTCGGGCAAAGGTTTGCTAATACACATGACATTACATAAAGGTTGTCTGTCTGTAAAATTTGTCACTATATTCTAACAGATTTAGCTGAACTACGAATAAGTTTTCCAAATGTTCATTAAATGTGTAGGATATTTTAGTTAACTTGTCATGATCATTTTTTACAAATAATGCAATCTATTAACCAGGATAGTTGACCAAAGTGTTTACTAGTTTTCTTGCTAACCCTTTTCTATGCGAGTCAGGTAGATTAGACCTATTAGAGGTCAGAAATTGCTTATAAAATTTTAATTCAAAACGCTTTCGATAAATGAAGTCTTGAATATTCAAATAAATAAGTACTTAAACTTCAATGACGTAAGCGGTGATAATAAAATGATAACCCATTAAAGTAAGTTAGGTTTATTTACCCGGAAGTCACATGATTCACAATTTTAACCTATAAAGAGATGATTCACAGGTATACTTATGCATGATCTACTCGTATAAAAAAAACGAAATGGTCTAGAATGTTCGTAAACTGCATTTCGATTATGTCAAAATATGTACACGTAGGCTTTTAGTGACTACAATTACCAGAAAAAAGTAAAAAGTATATGATTTTAAATTTTATACAGTCGTTCGAGTATACGGTTATATGCCAGCAACCTGGAGTGGGTGAAGACGGGCGGGGCACACCCGCGGCGCACCACTCGCCTGCGCAGGCGCCGCGCACGCGACCCTGGCACGACTTCGGCAGGCAAAACGATGCTGATAAAATACAAATCGCTAAAGTGTAAGTCTTACTATTAATTTCTTCTTCCTCATTCACAATTAATTGTAATCATATGTGATTTACTTAGGACGCACTAAAAGTAATCTTCATTAATTCTTGTCGTTTAAAAGACATTTCACTTTCCTGGGATAAAATCATTGAAAGATATTACTCTTTATAATGTTGCTATGTATGCGTTTCAATTAACTTATGTAAACTAAACAACAAATACGTTAGGGATACAATATCTATACGAGATAGCGCCTCAGATGTAGCGGCAAGCACGAGTCGTTTTAAAATATTCACAATCACATTCTTTAGCACCATTCATTACGTTGTTGACATATTTTGTAGAACATTATCCAGTACACTAATAAAATGTAATACGATAGTTAGTATTTTATTTCTTACACAATTATGTGGAAAGTAGGTATGTACCTGCAATACTCAACTCAATTCCATTTTCTGATAGGAACTTTGTTTATATAAACGAACGATAATGAAAACATCAATTTAATTATCGTTTTCCTATAATATAAAGAGGTGGCGTCGCTCGCTGTGTTTATGTTAATAAAAGATAGATACACACATTACGCCAAATACATTATTGCTATTCAACTTTGCAACTTGCATATTGATATAGAGTCTCTTGCCTGTAATTTTCTAAATTCGCTAAGAATGATAGTTAATTGTTGTATGTTATGAAAATTTAACGCATCTGATCGTTTAAAAATTAAAAATACATAATATATATTATAAAAGTTTAGAAGTCTTTAATGAGAAGCAAAAAAAGATTATAATAAAGAGTTAATTACCTTAAATTATTACAAATACCGTAACGAAAAAATCGTTTGTTTTTGAAACATCTCAATTTCAAACCACGCTCGTTCATTTACATTGATAGCTCTATGTTTGGATTTTGGAGGTGCTAACATAGTCTTCGTGAGTTTTTAATACAGTTGTAAAAGTGTACATGTCAATTGGTCATTTCCTTATGAAATTCTTGTATTAATATTATTCATAAAGATTATTTTTCACATTACAAATATTTAACATTCGTTACAAATATATAACATTCTTTAATAAAAAAATTGCATTAGTGTATTCTTTGGAAAAACTTCAAGTCAAAACATTTTAATTCAAAAGAAAGCCAGAAAATATTTAACAATGTTTTAAGAGGGTATTACCCTTTGTACTGTATTGTATTTTTTTAAATTGTTTTTCTCTTATCACGTTAATTTTTGAATACGTTCAATTCAATTGAATATCTCCCAACAGTTAAGCGAATTTTAATAGTTCATATATAGATAAAATATCACCTGAAATTAAAACTTTAATTTTCCTTTAATTTATCGCATATATATTTTTAATTAATATACTTATAATTTTCTTCGCCTTACATGCTTTCAATGGATTTAATAACATATTGAAGTAAGTATTGTTAATGTTTTTATGTACTTTAAATAAAAGCGGGATAAATACCGTTATTTTAAATATCTGTTAGGTTTATTTGTATTAATATTAATATAATTAATTTACGTTGTCGTATTTTTCAGACATGCCTTAAGAAATTTTAGAATCTAGACTGTTCAGTTTCTTGAGATAATAATAATAACCGCAAAAATTAAAGCCAAAAGTCTTTATAGGTACATATTTAGGTCTTTAGATGTAGGACTTTTGTTTCTCGAAATGATAATTTATTTAAAAAAGAAACTCATGCTCATCTAGTGTACTAAAGTTAATATTTACAATTCTATTTAGTAATACTAAAGTAAATATTCAATAAAAAATTTAAGGTGGCCCCGAAATTATGATGATTACACTATACACAGTTTACTAATAGTATAATTTTAGATGGAAACAGGAATTTTGTATCTAGTAACTCAATTACCCACTGTATGCAGTGCCCATTAACATCTCAAAAACGTTTCTTGTACAAAGTAGAAACATTACTTCCTGCGTTGCACTCTGAAACCCAATGAATTACGACTCTTACACCTTCATATCTAAGTGGTTCACTAATCTTCCTCGTTTATATTTACATTACCCTTAATCTTTCTCCTACTACAAGTATTTATTATGTTTATACATCATAGATATATACTAATTACTAAGTGCAATCAGACTCTGACGATTCAGGATTGCGGTCTGCACGCGATCCTTACATCATCCAGTCCATATTCGCATCGTGATTACAGAATATAGAGAGCATTCCTTTTATTAATTAAGATAGTTTTGTTTCTTTTTCAAGCGTTAAATTACATAAATTTAATTTTATTAATTTGTAGCCGACTTATATTATTTATTAGCAAAATAATACTGTATATTGTAATCTTATTGATTTGCCTCTCTTATATACATCTAAGATACTACAGTATTAAATTACTGTCGATTAATGAATATCCTACATATATCCATATCTATTGAATTTCGAGATAAAATATGTGAGTACA
The DNA here is from genome assembly GCA_025727935.1 of Hebomoia glaucippe. NCBI lineage: Eukaryota > Metazoa > Arthropoda > Insecta > Lepidoptera > Pieridae > Hebomoia > Hebomoia glaucippe. The sequence goes on from JAOSYY010000003.1 coordinate 4,585,163, forward strand.
TAATGTTAAAAATAAGGCTTATTAATGTATGTAAGTTGGTAATAGAACAAATATCGAGACGCTTTGTAGTAAGTGGTAAAGTAATACATGAGAGGGTCAGATTTATGCGCATCTAATTTGGCGGCGCAGCTCACAGACCCCGCGGGACGTCGCCTGCTCACTCTTATCGCATTGTGCGTTTTTATTACGAGCACTTTGTTGTCGCTGCGTTCCGAGCCTTTTTGTGCACTCATCAATTTCCGCGCCTCATCGATTGATTTATTCATGAAAGGCTCTCGTCTTCACGCAGGAAGTATCTTTTTTCGGACGAAGCGCTGCTGAAATTTGTAATGAAGCTCATTGGAAAACAATACGTTATTTATTACTGAATATAGCTACTACCAGGTGATAATATATCTCCTTGACTTTATACGGGACAATTCGTTAAATTTTTGTATCTACGTATTATTTTTTATTTAAATGTTCTACTTTCGATAACTCTGCGAGAATATTTTTGTATCTATTTAAAGTGTAAGTTAAATAATACAGCAATGACAATGGAAGTCTGCGTCACAAATGGAAATTACGTTCGGTATAACAGAGAGAATCAGATAGGCGAGCACCGCTGCGGCCGATCCGTCACTGTCGGCCCGGGTTTGCATTGCACAGCTTTTATCAGTGCTTACTCAGTTAAATCGCAAACATCAGTAGAATTGTTTACCAAATTGTTTTCAATAAGCTTTAAGTAATGCTGTACGCGCAATTCGAGAACTAAGCCGTTGCAAGCTCGCTATCTACATTCCGTTGTTGGTCTCAATTTATTGTTGGATTAAATATTTCGTGAGGATTTATAGCTTTTTATCGTGTTGCGTAATTTAAGGGCCTGAATCATGAGGTGTACTGATAATGATGGGCGTCCAATCGGTCTCTCGCAGAGAGGCTGCGAAGGCGTGGGTTGAGGATTGAGATCGTCGACATCGTGGCCGCAGCCGCGTGCATTGGACCAAATCATTTTGTCGCGATTTTCACGCAATAAGTTTACAACGGCGCGCAACACGCGATCCCAACTAATTTTATTGGCGCTTCCCTTCCGCTGAGTGTTAGCGCAGGAAATCACGAGAAAATGTAGTTTTTCATTATGTACTACGCAGTGGAAATCCACGCCTTTATGTAATGCCGGGTATTCAAGCTTGCGGGCGGTGCAATTAAGATTTCAACTTTTTGCGGTCTTTTATTGCTACAATTCATGGAAACTTTATTGTCGAGAGCATGTTTCTGATGATAAAAATCTCAAAGAAGAAATCGCACTTTTTCTAAATTATAAAAAGTCAACCTTGTTTTGTGAATTTTTATACAAAAAATGCCGTTGTCATTGCCTACTGCGCTATTTCACAAGACACTACTTTTGTAATCCAGTATCTAGATCTTAATATAGCTGCTGTAGTGTCCGGTGCGATCACATTTTCTGATTAAGATTTGACAAGTATGCTAATGCCAATGTTTCTTTTTCTTAGGTTTTCACCTTACGGCTTCAAATATCATTTAGAAACAGCGAGCAGTAGTTCGCAGCGGCGGGAAGATGACCGAATAACATACATAAATAAGGGACAGTTCTACGGCATCACATTAGAGTACATACACGATCCTGATAAACCACTCAAGAATCAAACTGTTAAGGTTGGTGTTGCTATAATATTTTATTGATTGCAACTTGAAATTTATCAAAATATATCTATCTATAAAAATGAAAATAGCATATATGTAAATTAATATTAGAATACTGTTCAATTGATTGCGTAAGTATGTTTTATCAAAGATGTCACCCATGACCTAACGGTAAACTAAAGATGTCTACGGTCTTAAGTTACAACCAAATTTTATGATCCTATCAATTAAGTGAATAATTTTTGAACTCGCGTTAAACACAACATGTAAATTTTAAATACTAATAGAGTATCTTGAGTATTTGATTGAGCCTTAGCCCTTAACGGTTAAAGGCCGGATGTTTACCTCTCTTGGATCTTAGAAAGCTTACGTACTTTAAAGACACATCACAAATGACCGTAAAACATTATTGGTACACAAACCAGTCTATTTGATTATCATGCGGTGAAAATATAATACTTATAAAAGCATAAATTGAATAAAATATTGACTCTTAGGCAAATTAACACGGAATTTTATTCTTAAATTAAACTAGGGTAATGTATTTATCTTTTTATACGTTATAATATACTCGTCTTCAAGACAATGTGACCGCAAGTTTGTCGTATTAGTTTCACTACACACAGCTCCCGGTCAGTTTCATGTTTACTTACAAGTATTCACTTTCATAACCACCACTTTTTATTTTATTAAATTTATAAAAATATATCAATATAGACGTACATTTTTTTCTCTTTCGTTTCAAGTTAAGACGCGTGATATTTAATATTTATGACTAAGTGTATTTTAGTGTTATGTTAATGAGGCTTATTTAAATAATAATAATACACTTTGAGCTGTAAAACATTTGAGGTATAAGTACTAAACTAATGAGTTATTAGATTTCAAATAAAGTGATTGTGACGACATATTTATGCGCTTATTTTTTGTACTTGAACTTTGCAATAATTAAAAATTAAATGACACGAATAATAGCGTGATGCAAGTTATTACTAACGTCGTGGGAAAAGTTGACCTTGTAAATACACAAAGGTATGACTTCCATATTCGTAATTTACCGTGGAAATCGGAAATACCCTTACTTTATTGTTCTCCTTTACTTCCCAAGAAAATGACATAATAAATAGATCAGTGGCGCAATGTAATAATAAATTTTTTAAAATAATTTTACAAGATTTCTTGAATAACCTGAAAGTCCAGCTTCTTCGATCAGGTTAATCTTGTTTTGATAATCATAATAACCTATAGCATTGTTTAAATGGGGAAATACCTTCCCACTGTTTTGTTTACATTTTTCTACAACTAATGGTATGGTTTTTACGAAATCGTATTATTTATCGTTGAACCGTTTATAATTTCTTTTGTTTTCAAGACAAGGTATGCGTTTATTACTTCATATAATATATTCTTATCTCAATTCAATGCGCTTAGATCAGAATAATCAAAGATACAATGAGACATACGCTTGAAGTTATTATTAAGGTAGTAAGTGGGCCGCGAGTGGCCGCTTTCAATACTTAGATAGATATAGAGCTCTTATCTGGCCGCAATCGAGTCCGTATTGTATGGTCGCTCCTGATAATTAAGACGATGCTTTTGACATTCGCCATATAGGAACACAATGACCGCCCCGGGACTAGCCTGGTCGGATAATATCGGCCCTTTAAACAATATCCACACTGTATTATGATAAAATAATTCCAAAGCGGCAAACACCGTGTTCCCTTAACGAGCACTTGTCGCATTCAAAGAGTAAACATGAGAACATTTTTATGCATATAATGTTATCGTAGCTTGATAATTTCATTAGGGGAACCTTAAATCCATTTTCGTCTCGGTAAAGGTTCCTCAGATCAGAAACTTCAAAATTAAATTAAATTATCTTCAACCGATCCAAGCATTTTTGGTAAATTAATTTAGTAACGTTAAATAATTGATTTAAATTCGGCATTTATAGTTCTCGCGTTTGCATGGAAGTATAGCTAATGCACATATATAGTTCAAAAAATATCTTTTTATCATTTTAGTGTTGGAGTCAATTATGCTAACAAAAAAAAGTAAAAAATTCAAGTTCTCACGAGCTGCAAATGAGCTTGCGTGTCATAAAACGTTAAAAAAGGATTTGTGAAAAATGAAAATTTTAGTATTTAATTTTGAGTTCGTGTAGCAAGTTTGTAATTAGTTTTACACGAAGAAAACTGTTGCTTTGTGTAAATTGTCTTTTCTTTATACTATTGTTCAAAAGATAATATATCAGTATTAAACGGACCGTCTTAAAGATTTTCACTTAATTGCCACCATAGCAAAAGTATCTGATACTACAACTACTTCGTTCGCACGCTATATCGCAGACAAAATATTTACATTTGAATCGAGAATGACAAATTGAATTTTAAAATGCTCTCCATATAGACGTTTGTATAGTCGAAAGGATTGTTTTTAAAGATTTTTTTGTGAACTAAGGCCATAAAAGAAAATCGATCAATCATACAAAGCTGTTGCAATTAATCATCTTATGTGTACGTCAGTCTCCTCATTTTATATTCCACGTCACGTGAAGGGTCGTAAGTAAGACGCTCCGTATTACCTGGCATTAAAATGATTTAGGTAATGAAAACATAAGCAGTAAAAGGCTTTAAATGAAATAAATTCAATTTTATATTATAACTAACTAACGTTGTAATTTAAAGCGTTGTGTATCGTTAAATAATGTGACTATAATTTGGTATCGGTAATTGTAGTAATAGCAGTGGAGCGGTAGTTGGTTATAGGTAACCTAACGCTAAACGCTAAATTATTTAAATATTTATTATAGTAGATAGGACATAAAAAATTAAATTGTTTTGGCTGGACAGGGCTTAAGGTGATCGATTATTTAATTGCTACTCTTAATAAATTATTAATAAAACACTATTCCCTTTATGATTCCCATTGACTGTTTAAGTGTAATTAGCGGTACAATCAGAGCCAGCTTGGTCAATTGAAATCTAGCATATGTCTTATAATCGTTTGTATACAATATCCATTTATGCAGAGTTTTTTTTTTGCTTTGGTTTTTATCGTAAAACTGACATCATTGTGTTCACTTTTGTACCAACGGAAACTCAAGTAACGAGACATGTTGTTGTTTTTGTTTTCTTTTTGCTATATTTTACGATTTTAATGATTGCTCCGGTTGCCTTTTTACGGTAAACGTTAATGATGCCTTTTACACTTAACATGTTATGCTTGATGAGGGATTATAACGGCCGGTATTCGGAGCATGTGTACCTACAATTCCTTCCGATTTACATTTTGACCGAAACAGTCGACGCCGACAAGTGAAGGGCTGTCATATGTGAGCCACAACGAATACTTCTCACTGAACGCATTCATGTGGAATTATAATTATATTGGGTATAACTAAAAAAGTACGTTACATACGTCGAATAAAAAACATAAAAGATTTACATTTACGCAGACGATAGTAAGATGATGCCAATCATTTTGGCAATCAATCACGTGTTGAGATGACTCAATTTACCTTGCACCCTCATCTGAGCTCATCACCCTGCGTCTTTTACTTCGCGGCCCGGTTGATGTCTCACGACTTTAATGATTATAAATTGCATTATTATTCAACGAAAACTTTTAGTAACGGTATTTTATTTAACGAAACCAAATAGATAAACATTATTTGAACATGCTCATTTACTGACTGTATACATCACTGACAAGTAGACATCTGCCAACCTAAGATTACATTACAGTCGAGTAGTAGGTAGCTCTTATGCAAAACAAATTTATATAAAATAAAAAATATATAAACTTCTGTCTCGAATCAGCGGGTGGTAATATAGATCAAAAAAATCGAGTCAAAAGAATTAGCAACTTGTATTTCATAATATTTCTAAATTACGTTTCATATATTTTTTAATGATTTTAAGTAACTTTATTGTAATTACATTTTTCGGTTCTTTTGTACTTTTGAAGTTATGAATTTCCTGGAACCGTCAAGTTGACGTGAAAGATGAATGAAATTGCAATTACCAGCTTCCAGGCGGAGGTTTTTGTTTTAGTGTGATAATGCGCTCCACCTTACTTACGAGTAAGTATACCAATTACTTGAAATATAAAATAATGACATGAATTTAATGTTTATTTATAAGATGCAAGCGAATGAGTCAGAATAATATGTTGTTAATATATTTTGATACGAATCGTAAATTAAGTAAATATTGACTTCTTCTGCGTTTCATATAATGACTTGTTTTATGATTATGTCTGCTGAGTGTAGTCAGTGCAAAAGGTAGACGCGTCGCTTCACAGAGCGTGAATTTTCCACGTTCGATTTCAGGTTCGCATAACGCTACATGATAACTATTACTTTCGAAACATTACGTACTATTCGGTAATAATCACGTAATCGCTGAAGCAGACTCATAATAAATAATTAATATAACCGTAACACTTGCATTTAGTCGATCGCATATACATATTCTAATCTTATCTTTTGAAATGGTATGCTCATATATTTACATTGACTTTCACTTAGGTTTAATTCCATCATTGAGTGACAGTTAAGCTGGACACAAATGGCATTACGTAAGGCGGAGTTCGTCATTGTTTCAATATTGGAACTGTCACAGCGCGCGCGTATTTAGCGTCAATCCTTGATAGCATCGGCCGTGGCGGCGGACAGGCAGCTGCTGTGGCCGGCGGCTTTAGGTGATTTTTAAGGTGCCTCTACATAGTATGAAAGTTGCAACTGTTCTAATCTTTATATGAATATACGATTAGTACATTTATTTTAAGAGTGACCAAATGAAAATCAGGCCTAATAAAAATAGTTGAACATTTCTAGTAAATGTAAATTCGATCAATTTACATAGATAACTGTAGGGTGATATCTTGCAGAACCTACCTACTGAATGCGTGATTGAAAGCCTCTTGAGTAGAGACGAGCTAAGCTGCATCACGCTACGTAGAGCCGTGCACTTTACGATCTGACATTTCCTTTCGACATTTAAGCAGATTAGTGTTACACGCGACTCGGGATGTTAATCCGACGCTCGACGGATCGCAGGAGTTGCTCCGATTTAATCGAGGTTTAGCGGTAAATGACTGTCGCTGATAATGCAATCGAACTTTGTATGTTATATTTTTCCCTTTACATTAACTACATCAGTTTATATCTTAATTAATATCTATAGTTAATAAAGACATTTACCTTTGTATATTTGTATTGTAAAAATATTCTGCAAATATTTATTTACTTTCTTGCTAAATATATATGCAGGCTGTTTGGGGACTGTCCCCGAAAACGAAGATAGGTCATAGTACTAATGACACCTTTGATAAAGGGACGTAATTAATA